>PVKM010029607.1:0-17692 GCA_004027735.1 Carollia perspicillata | reverse complement strand
TGAGCTTTGAAAATGAACTCATCACTTAAAACATTTGCCATCATTATTAATGGCAGGCTTCTGTTCATTCATCAGCAGACTGTTTTCTCCATGGTACATTTTCCCTCGATCCAACTGTAAAAAGCCTCTCCATTTAACCTCTTCTTTGGCACCAGAAGGCATGTAATTTTTTTTCCCTCCTGCCCTTCTGTTTGGTATTTTAAAACACACCCTGAGAGGCATAAATGCAGCTTTCTCCCCTCCTCTGGTGAATTTTCTATAATTGTGAGCTTTACTTAAGAAGACTCACTGCAGCCCCGGCTGGCGTGGCCCAGTTGGTCGGTGTCATCCCACAAACCGAAAGGTCAGGGGTTTGATGCCCGGTGCCCTGCCGGGGCACATGGCTGGGTCGTGGGCTCCGGGCCGGGCGTGTGCAGAAGACAGCCGCTCGGTGTCTCGTGTCAACGTTTCTCCTCCCTCCCTTCCCCTCCCTGAAAGTCAAAAGTAAAAACAAAATAAAATAAAAGACGTAACATCTAAAAAGTTTAAAATACCAAAAAACATCAATAAAGGAAGGGGACAAAAGGGAAGGGCGATTGCTTAGTAAAAGATACTTGTTAAAAAAGAATTTTTAAGGATTTAGTGTGCATTTCCTTGATAGTGGTTTTCTTCCAGTGCTTTTAAAATGCGGGTAGACTTACACATTCTCATTCATATAATACTAGCAAGGGCACTTGTATTGCATCAAGTTAGATAGCACTGTCCTGGCATTTCTTTGGTAAAAGACCTTTTGTTGATCATTTTATTTTCCCTGCTAGACTTTCTAAACGCTGCTCTGGGCTCCAGTTTTGGAATCAAGGGCTTGCATGAGAGCAGCGCAGCAGGGTGGAGATCAGGGGAGGGAGGCTTGGTCCACACACACCTCCTCTCCCGAGCACCCCGAGAGTCCCTCATGGTTTCTGGGGATTTCCTCTGTGACTGAGGTGCAAGGCCTATCGCCAAATAGGCCTTAAGGATTTCGCAGGCTCCCTCGATCCTCAGGACTTCGTTCAGGATTTCAGAATCCCCCAGGCGGGCTGATGGAACTGCAGGATGTCAGCAGACACATTCTGCAGGATGTCAAAAGGCACGTTCGAGATCTTAGGATCCCCATTTTGCAACGGAGGAAACCGAGGTGCAGGGAGAGGGTGGGACTTCCCCGAGGCCCCCCAGCTCTGCCTGTAGGGGCAGGAGAATGGGCCAGTTTTTCCAGGGAAATCATGGGCTGGCGGCTCCAGGAAATGTGGAGCTCAAGGGAGCAGACGGGCCTCTGCAGGGCAGGTGCGTGTCTGTTTGCAGGCGAACAGCACTTCCAGCCCATCCAAGGTGCTCACGGCCAAGTGCAGTCACAGCTCAAGGTCTCGCTGCAAACAGAGCAACACAGGTTGCGAGAGGCACCTGGTCAAAGGCATCGTCCACCAAGAGCCCCCCATTGCACAGGTGGCTGGGAGCTGGCCCTGGCATGGGGCAGGGCACAAAGAAGGGAAAGGAACCATCATAAAAGGCACACACATGGGTGTGGCCATGCCCAGGCCATCCGGAGCAGGGTCCGCACGCAGCAGGAGCGGGCGGTGTGCTCTGTCTCTTCCTATCACTGACAGCCCAGGGATCTACTCCGTGACTTGGGCAGGTGACTCGCCGAGGTTCAGCAAGAGGGGATGTGGCTCATCCGGTCTCTCCTGTCCCCTCACTGCTGTATCATCAGCCTCCCCCGGTGTCAGGCAGAGTAAACTCAGGTCGTGTTTCCTGACTGGCTGAAGACTGAGACATATTTCCATGAACACAGTCACGCACAGCCTCCAAAGGACAATTCAGGGGTGTGGCGCAGGCAAGCTGCCAAAACTCCTGGGCCCGGCTCCCTCCTACTAAATGAGTTGCTCTGAAACATCCCTTCCACTTCGCATACTCTCAGATTCTATGAAGGTCCCCGAATTAAAAGTCAAGTTCTCATCTGCTAAGATGAAAGAAACACAATCGCCCAGTACTTTAAATGTGGAACTGTATCAACGTGAAGACTAAAAGGCACCTAAATGTAAGCTGTTTCACTGTAAGCATTCTGTTTAACTTTAAATGTGGGCTGGGTCTGGTTTCTAATTGGGCAGAAGATGAAGGACCCTCAGGGTGAGCAGGTCCTAGTGAGGCCAGAAGCCAGGGCCCTTGAAGGTGGATTGTGGGGGGCCCGCAGTCACCTTGAAGGGAGTGGGAAACCGAATAGGATGGAAGAAACAGTGAACAAGAAGAAAAAGGAAGAAGCAGCAGAGTGAAAGCAAACGTGAAGGACAGGGGCATTTAGAGCCAGAGAAGTTAAAAGATTTCACGGGCAGAGGTGACTTCCTCCCTCCCAGTGCTTATCGAGCATGTCCGCTGCTTAGCGCCGCGCAGAGGAAACGCCGTGGCCCTCAGCACCTGCGCTCCAGCCAGCAGCTGAGCAGGGAAGGGTCCAGCGCCCACAGGAAAAGTGGGAAAGGGTTTCAGTTAGCCTATAAGCATAATGGAAACATGTCCATACGATGGAAAACGGTGCAGCCTTTAAAAAGAAAAAAAAAGAATATAAAATAAAAGAACAATACAATCCCCATATGATATACAAGGTCTGTCCGGAAAAAGTCCAGGCACCATTACTATAATGAGAACTGTTTGTGCAACATCAGTGTAACCTGGCAGCCAGAGAAAGTGGACTGGACTGTGCCTGTGTGAACAATGACGACTTCACTGTACTACTCAGTGGGGGCGGTAGACGCCATTGAGTGAGCACGTGGATGGTGTTGCGTCACATTCAAACGACTGAGAGAGTAGAGCAACAAATCTGCAACAAATTTTATTTCAAGCTTGAACATTCCTCCGCAGAAACTATTGGGATGGTTCAGAAGGCCACAGCTACGGGCAACTGGTGATTGGCAGCTTCATCAGGACAACGTGCCCGCTCATGCGTCATGTCTCATGCAGATTTTTTATGTGAAACATCAAATCCCCCAAGTGACTCAGCCTCCCTACAACCCAGATTTAGCTCCCTGCAACTCCTGGCTTTTCCAAAACTGAAATCGCCCTTGAAATGGAAGAGATTTCAGACCATGAGTAAGATTCAGGAAAACACAGTGAGGCAGCTTGATGGTGACTGGGAGAACTGTGCGAGGCCCCAAGGTGCCTACTTTGAAGGGGACGAAGGCATCATTGTCTCGTGTGCACTGTTTCTTGTGTCTTTGTTTTTCATAGTACGTGGCTGGATACCTTCTGGACAGACCTTGTATAGACATGGAATCGATATTGAACCCAGGTTCAGCTGCCTGGTGCTTGAAAGCCAATAAATAAGTAAACCAGAGACAAGGGCTGGTGGAAGGAAGGTAGGTCTGCTCTAGGGCCAGCAGCTTGAGAACATGGCAGACTCACATCACTAAGACCATTCTAACAACTGGACACCGGCAGAGGTTTTTGTAAGGAGGGAGAAGGAAGAAAAAAACAGCACAAATTTCCCCACTGGGCAGACTACATGCAGGCCAACACAATCTATGCAGACAACTGGTTGAAGGTCAGCAAATCTCACGAAGCTGGAATATCGAAGGTTGGATAGAATCTGCTTCTTTTGAAGTTAGTTCCTAGAATTCTTTTTTATATGTTTTTAAAGATTGTATTTATTTATTTCTAGAGAGAGGAGAAAGGAGGGGGAAAGGGAGAGAACCACCAATGTATGGTTGCCTCTCACACGCCCCTCACTGGGCACCTGGCCTACAACATGCAAGGGCCCTGACTGGGAATCAAACCAGCAACCCTTTGGTCTCAGGCCAGTGCTCAAACCACTGCGCCACACCAGCCAGGGCGTAGTTCCTAGAATTCTAAAGCAAACAGGCTGTTTATCTGCGATCACATATTAGTTAACAGGTCATCATTTACAGAAATCATGTTAAAAGAATGAGGGGGGGGTTACGGATCCCCTGCAAAATGGAGTCAATGATAAAAATAAGATGTAGAACAGTATCGATGCTTTCAAGAAGTGAATAAAACATGACAGCACAGCTCTATGAGAACATATTTGCAAACAGAAGTTATCCTTCTATGCCTAGAAATGCATAGAAAATGTCTAGAAAGATACAAGGAAAATCCTTAAGTAGGCTGCTCTCGGGGAAAGAAACAGGATCGGGGAGGAGAAAGGAATCTGACTTTCCACTGCAAACACACCCTTCTATGAAGTTTCACTTCCTTAATGTGCAGATCTCTTACTTTACTTACTATTACTTACGAGTTAATTGCTACTGAAAACGTCATTTTTAGGTTCTTCTTTGGTCACCCTGGCTTCTCCTCATCCGTCTGCTGGAGAGTCTCAGTTATCTCCTTGCGGGACCTTGAAGTTCTTTGCGTTCATGTCAGTGGAAGTGCAGAGAAGATGGTTCTCTCTCCCCTCTGGTGTTCCCTATGTATCCTTCATGCGAGCACGGCCAGCAGCTGGCAGGCTCCTCTCCCATCAGTCAGCCAGCCCTGCGCTGCCAGGTGGCGGAGCCCCTCCCTGCTGGCACACGGGCCCCGGAGACGGCCCTGGGCCTGCGATCAGTTCTCTCTGAGAAGACGAGTGAAGGCACAAACTAGTCCCCAGCTCTCGTATGTTGTGCCTTTCTATTTTCCTTTTTTAAAAATTGCAGTAGCATATGCACAACCTAAGTTTTACCATTTTAAGCATTTTCAAGGATACAGTGGCATCACGTGTATCTACACTGTGAAATCATCACCACTGCTCTTCTCCATAGCTTCTTCATCTCCCCAGACTGAAACTCTGTGCCCACTAAACAGTAACTTCCCACTCCCCACTCGTCCCAGCCCCTGGCAACCATCACTCTGCTTTCCGTCTCTATGAATCTGATGACCCTAGGTACTTAATGTAAGTAGCATCATACAGTTGTGTGTGTGTGTGTGTGCGCGCGCGTGTGTGTGTGTGTGTGTGCCTGGCTTATTTCATTTAATATAATGTCAAGTTTCATCTGTATGGGTAGCATGTCACAATTTGCTTTCTTTTTAGGGCTGGCTGGATAATATTCCATTGAATGTATGTAACACATACTGTTTATCCATTCATCCATCAGTGGATACTTGGGTTGCTTCCCATTTTTGGCTCTTGTGAATAATACTGCTAGGAATACTACTATGGCATATTATTATTATCTCTTGTTTTGTTTCTAAATCAAATTTAGGACTTCTGGTCAAGATGGTAGCACAGGTAAACACGGCTTGTCTCCTTGCATGACCACATCAAAATTACAACTAAATTGTAGAACAATCATCACTCAGAACCATCAGAAATTGAATTGAATGGAAGTCTGACAACTATGGAATTAAAGAAACCATGTCTACCCACACTGGAGGAGGAGCTCAGGTGTGGAATGGGCCGGTCCCACATTCATGTGTGGTGGACAAAAATTAAAGAGGAATATTTTGGGAGCAAGTCCCACCCCAGCCAGAGTCCCAGTGCCAGGAAGATAAGTCCCCAGAACTTCTGGCTACAAACACCAGCAGTGGAGAAACTTCTGGAGTCCCAAGCAGTTCCCTTAAAGAAGCCACACACACGAACTTACTCAGACTCCTCCCTCTGGGCCCCAGCACCAGGTATCAGTTTGAAAGGCGCCAGTGGCACACAGTGGGGATCTGAAGTGTCTGGCATCAAGGCAAGGACTGGGAGACACCTTTCTCCCAGACGGAAAGGCAGGCAGAGCCACAGAGCTCCCTGGGAGGGGCGGTGGGGAGGTACCGTATCTGAGACTCCATCAACCTGGCTAACACTAAGTCTGCCTGCCCTGGAGGTCCCCCGAGGCTCTGTCCCACTCTCTTTACACCAGTGAACAGTGGCTTTTCCCTATGAATGGCTGGTCTTGGCTGATGCTTCACAACTTTCTAAATCCTTTAAGTCAAACTTAATGAGGCATAACATATATACAACAGAATTTACCCTTCTTAAGTGCACAGTTTTATTAGTGTTAACCAGATACAGAACATTTCCATTGCCTCTTTGCAATCAGCCACTCCCTACCCACAGGCAACCACTGATGTGCTTTTTTGTCACTACAGATGAATTTTGCCTCTTCTAGAATTGTATACAAATGGAATGACATAGGATGTACCCTTTTGAATCTGGCTTCTTTTGCTCAGCATAGAGTTCCTGAGATTCGCCCACGTTGTCCTAGATCAGTAGCTTCCCCTTTACTGCCGAGTAAGCGCCCCATTACGGACGCCCCACGTCTGTCCTCCCATTCGACAGCCGATGAGCACTGCTTTATTCCCAGTGTTGGGCATCCGTGAATCAAGCGGCCGTGCCGATTCGTGCATAACCCTTTGGGCACACATAGGCTTCCCATTGCTCTTGGGTAAACACCTAGGAGTGGACTTGCAGAAAAGTGTCTGGTACGTTTGACTGTATAAGAAACTGCCCAAATGGCTTTCAGAGTGGTTGCATCATTTTACATCCCCACCAGCGCCATGTAAGAATTTAAGCTGCGCCACGTCCTTATCAGCATAACTTAAGGCCAGTCGTGTAAAGTGGTGCCCTGTGTAGTTTTAATCTGCATTTCCTTAATGGCTAATGATGTCTAGCATCTTTTTATATGCTTATTATTCACTCATGTGCCTCCTTCGGTGAACCGTCCGTTCAGGTCTCCTGCCTGTGTTTTAAAAGTTGTGTTGTCTCATTATTGAGTTGGAAGTGCTCTTTATATGTTCTGATTACAAGTCCCTTGTCGGATATACGCATTGCACATACATGTATCTTCCAGCGCGTGGCCAAACTTTTCATTTTTAATGGTGTCTTTTGAAGAGATTTTTATTTTAATAAAATCCAATTTATCAGTTGTTTCATGGTTCAAGTATTTGGTATCCTATGTATTTCTTTACACTTGCCTTCTTCTGCTCATCATTATACCAAGACTCATTCACTGTATGTAACTGTAGTCCTCTCATTTTCACTGGTGTATAGAATTCCTTTGTGTATCCATACTGGAAATTATTTATCCACTTTATTGATGACATGTGCACTGTCTGGGGCCATTACAAATTTCACTGCTATGAACATTCTTGTACATGTATCCTTGGGCATATATGCATGTATTTTTCTACATTTGTAAGAGTGCAATTGCTGGGTGACAGTGTATATGTAACTTCAATTGTACTAGATACTAAGTAATACTAAGAAGTTTCCAAAAGCAGTTGAACTAATTTATACTCTGCCAGCAGTTTATAAGGGTTCCCCCTACTTTGCATTGTCACCAATAGCTTATGTTTTTACCCTTTCATTTTTACTAACCTGGTGGATCGCAGTGACCATTCATTTCTCAGCACTTCTTTTCAAATATGTGTATTTTAACTAAGGCCATAAATTTCTCTCTAAATATTTGCTTAGCTAAATCTAATGATCTTTAAAAACATTTTTTTCTCATGAAAAAGTTTAAATATGGAGAGAACAGTATAATTAACTACCATGTACTCATTAGCTAATTTCAACAATTATCAGCCCACTGCTAATATTATTTCATTTACACCAGGGCTGGATAGTTGAAGCAAACTCTCTGACAGAATATCCTTTTACCTATACACACTTTTATTTAATGCTAAAAGAAAATGACCTTTTAAAGGTTTTATTTATTTATTTTTAGAGAAGGGAAGGGAGGAAGAAAGAGAGGGAGACATCAGTGTGTGGTGCCTCTCACACGACCCCTACAGGGGACCTGGCCCACAACCCAGGCACGTGCCCTGACTGGGAATTGAACTGGTGACCCTTTGGCTTGCAGGCTGGCACTCTATCCACTGAGCCCTACCAGCCAGGGCAGAAAATGACCTTTTAAAAAAGAAACAATATCATTATATCACAGAAAGTGTAATATAACACACTTAAATAATAACAAATTCCTGATATCATCAAATACGCAGTGTTCCAATTTCCCTATATCACAAACCCTTCTAAGTTAATTTTTTAGAATCAGGATTCAAACAAGGTCTGCGTGTTGCATTTCATTCACATGCCTCTTAAATGTCTTCCCCTGTAAATCCCCACCACATTCCTGCTCCTCCCCTGCCGCCTGTCTTTTGACATTCCTGGTAATTCATCTGTTGAGGAAACTGAGTCACTTATCCTGTAAAGACTCTCATACCCTAGATGTCATTGATTGCATCCCCGTGGTGTTTAACCCCTTCCTCTGTCTCCCATATTTCCTGTAAACTGATAGATTAAGGCTCATTCAGAATCGGGTTGATTTTCTGGCAAGAATATTTTCATAGGTAGTGTGAAAAGCACATCTCTCTTTTTGTGATGCTGGCTGCGTTTCATGACCTTCATTTAAATCCACTGTTTCATGTGGGTTGAAAATAATTCAGCTCAAGATAGTTTTACTTTTTATTCTTCTTTGGCCCATGAATTATATAAAAGCATATATTTCTTCATTTCTAAACGTCTGGGCATTTTCCACTTATCCTTTTTTCCTTTTTATTGTATTTCTTGGGGAGACGCTGGCTCACAGAGTTATCCGGGTTTCGGGTGCACAGTCCTACGGCACATCACCTGCACGCTGTACTGTGTGTTCACCCCCGCCCCCCGCCAAGTCCAGTCTCTGTCCACCTAGTTATCTTTTTTATCACAAAATTCTAGCATAGTCACATAGTAGTCAAGAGACTTACCCGGTGTCACTTTAGTCCTTTGGCATTTGTTGAAACATGCTTTATTGCTTAGTACAATAGATGGCCTATTTTTAAGAATAATGCCTACTCTCCTATTCTTGCTTGCTGTGTTTTCTGTGTCCATTCGGGCAATTCTGTTCTGTTCTGATCATCTTCGTTTATCTCATGACTGATTTCTGTCTGCTAGTTCTATCATTGCCTCAGGAAAGTCTTTCAATGTCTCCCTCTCTGGCCCTGGCTGGTGTGGCTCAGTGGATTGAGCGCTGGCCTTCGAACCAAAGGGTTGCAAGTTCGATTCCCAGTCAGGACGCCTGGTTTGCAGGCCAGGTTCCCTGTAGGGGGCATGGGAGAGGCGACCACACATTGATGCTTCTCTCCCTCTCTTTCTCCTTCCTTTCCTCTCTCTAAAAATAAACAAATAAAGTCTTTTAAAAAATCTCCCACTCTCTGTACTTTCCTATATACTAGCAACAAACAAGTGAAATTAGAAATTAAAAACGCATTACCGTTTATATTAACACCCCCCAAATTAAATATTAGGTATAAATCCAGCAAAATATGCACAAGATCTACGTGAGGAAAACTACAAAACTCTGATGAACAATATCAGAGAACTAAATAAATGAGGAGACAGTCCATGTTCATGAGTAGGAAACTCTGGAAGAGGCAAAAGTGCGCAAACAGGAAGGAGATCAGTGGTTGGCTAAGAGTAAGGAGGGGGAGAAATGCACAGGCACAGCACAGAGGATTTTTAGGGCAGTGAAACCATCACGTGTGACGCTACGAAGGTGAACACAAGTCATGATATAGTGGTCAAAACCCGCAGGAGGTGCTGCACCAGGAGTGAGTGCTGGTGTGAACTGTGAGCTGGGGGGGTTGGGATGTGTCATCAGTGCAGGCCCGTCAGTTTAACAGCTGTGCCCTCGTGGAAGAAAATGGCAATGGGGGGAGGCGTGCACACGCGGGGACAGCGGACACATGGGGACTTTCTGTGCATTCTGCGCAATTTTGCTGTGAAACTGAAGGTGCTGTAACAAACAAAGGTTATTAACATAAAAAGAAATCTCCCAGGCACCGGCGATGTGGCTCAGTTGTTGGAGCATCGCCCTGTACACCGGAAGGTCGGAGCGCCTAGGAGAGGCAACTCATCTGTGGTTCTCTTCCTCTCTCCCTCCCTTCTCTGCTCTCTAAAATCAGTGAGTGTGTCCTTGGCTGAAAATTTTAAAAAATTCTCCCACTCTGACTGTAGATTATTTTCCCTATCAGTTTGGCCTTTATTGCTTTATGTATTTTGGAATCATCTTAATAAGTGTATATGAATTTAGATATTTTTATATCTTACTGGTAAATTAAAACTTTATCATTATTAAGTAACTCTTTATCTTAGCAATCCGTTTTGCCTTACACTCTATTTAGTTTCATGTTAATATACAGTAACTTTTTTTGTTCAGTAATTTCCTGACATATCTTTTTTTATTTTTTTACTTAAAAAAATTGTGGCATCCAGCCCTCGCTGGTGTGGCTCAGTGGATTGAGCACTGGTCTGCGAACCAAAGGGTCACTGGTTTGATTCCCGGTCAGGGCACATGAATGGGTTGGGGGCCAGGTCTCCAGCTGGGGGTGTGCAAGAGGCAACTGATAGATGTTTCTCTCACCCATTGCTGTTTCTCTCCCTCTCTTTCTCCCTTCCTTCCCCTCTATCTAAAAGTAAATAAATGAAATATTTTTAAAAATTGTGGCATCCTTTTTCTGTTCCACTTATAAACAGCATATAATAAAATATTTAGGTTTCTTTCCTAATAATCTTTGCCTTTTAAATGAAACATTTAGTTGACTTAGAAATAATGTAATTGCAGACATATATGGGTTTAAGTCTATTTATTTTGTGTTTTCTTACTTAATCCATTTGCCTGTGTTTTTCTCTTTTATTTCATTCTTTGGGATTTATTATTATTTTCATCGTACCATTTCTCCCTTATATTAATATATTTTGGAAGTTACATACTCTGTTTCTATTCTTTTAATGCTCCCCCTGGAAATTAAAATATGCATCCTTAATTTAGCAATAGCTAATATTAATCAAGACAAGGTAAGGACATGAAAACACTTTAATTCAATTTGTCATCTCCCAACTCACTTGAAATTTACCCACATATTTTTCCAAATACTGGTTTAGTATTAGAAAAGCAATCAACATTTTGGCCACATTGACTGACATATTAGAGCTGAAATCATGTTAATTCTCAATAGATGCAGAAAAAAGCACTGGATAAAATTCAACATCCATTCATGATAAATATTATTTAAAATCTAGGAATTGAATGAATCATCCATCTGATTAAGGGTATGCCTTCCCTTACGACATCAATTCAACATCATGCTCAAGATACAACCCAGTGTGTCCTGCCCGGGTGGCTCAGGGGGTTGGAGCGTCATCCTGTACAGCAAAAGGTTGAGGGTTCGATTTCAGGTCAGGGCACATACCTAGGTTGTAGGTGTGACCCCGGGCCCTTGGTCAGGGTGCACACAGAAGGCAACCGATAGATAGGTGCTCCTCTCTTACACGGGTGTTTTTTTCTCTCTCACTCTCTCTCTCTTCCCGTATCTCTAAAATCAATTAAAAAAAACATTCCTCGGGTGAGGATTACAAAAAAAAGATATAATCCAGTGCTATACAGCCAGAAAAAGAAAAAAAAAACATATAAAAATTGGAGAAAAGGGAAGGTCTTGGGCTCATTGTTAGAGATTATATGACAGCCTAGGTAAATAACCCAAGAATCTGCAGGCAAATTACTAGATTAAGCAAGTTTAACGAGGTTACTGGATACAAGGCTAAAATACCAAAATCCCTGATATTTCTGTGTGCCACAAATAAAAATAATTTTTTTAAAAGTTAACACTTTAATAGTCTCAAAAATATCAAATGCCCAAGAATAGAGTAACAAAGTGCAGAAATTCTATGTAGAAATCAATTAAAATTTTTGGCAGAAATTAAAGAAATCTTAAATGCATCACTGATGTTCAATGAATGGAGAAGTCGATACTGTTAAGATGTCGATTTTTTGCCAAACTGATTTCAAAGATCAATGGAGTCACAATAAAATGCCACTAGGATTTTTTAGGAATCTGATAAGCTAATTCTAAAAATTCATGGACATATGCAAGGCCTTGAAGAGGCAATCACTCTTAAAGAAAAATAACTTAGGAGGACTTTACTTAATATCAAGATTTTTCATACAGCTATAGTAATTAAGACAGGATAGACATAGAGATCAATGAAGTGGAATAAATATGGTCTCAGAGCCCAGAGACCTATGCATATGTGGATATCACGTAGAATAGCGGTGGAAAAATAAGTGATGTTAGAACTGTGTGAAGAAAAGGAAACCGGTCCCCTCACTCATGCTATGAACAAAGTCCAGATATAGTAGAAGTTAACTATGTAGCAAGACAATGAAGTTGTTACAAATTACTCTTACTATTATAATCTCAGGGTAGGAAAAATAGCACCCCTAGAGGAAATTATTGAACTAGATCACAGTAAGAATTCTGCTCCTGAAAATACACTGTTAAGGCCCTGGCTGGTGTAGCTCAGGATCGAGTGCAGGCCTGCGAACCAAAGGATCACGGTTCGATTCCCAGTCAGGGCACATGCCTGGGTTGCAGGCCAGTTCCCAGCAGGGGATGTTGCTGGGGATGCACGAGAGGCAACCATACATTGATATTTCTCTCCCTCTCTCCTTCCCTTCCCCCTCTAAAGATAAGCAAATAAATCTTTTTAAAAATTGTTAAAAAAATACACCATTAAGAAAGCAAAATGGCAAGTTACACAATGGGAGAAGTATGTGTCATATATACTAACAGAACACTCTTCCAAAATGTATGAAGTATTCCTACAAGTCAATAGAAAAAGACAATTGTAATACAGGCAAAGGATTTCAAGAGACATTTTACAAAAGAGGAATTTTAAAAAAAGATTTTGCTTATTTATTTTTAGAGAGTGGAAGGGAAGGAAATATCAATGTGTAGTTGCCTCTCACGTGTGCCCCCTACTGGGGACTTGGCCCACAACCCAGGCATGTGCCCTGGACTGGGAATTGAACCAGCGACCCTTTGGTTGGCTCACACATGTATCTCTCACACATCGATGTTTCTCTCCCTTCCTATTTCTCTAAGTAAATAAATAGAAATCTTTAGAATGTATAAATACATTACAGTATAGTCCTTTAACAGAATATTAAATATTCTATTGCTGGGATATTAAAATATTCCCAGCATGAGAACAAGAGAGCAAAGGCAACACCATGAACAAATCTCACAATCAGGCTGAAGGACGCCAGAGGCAACACGAACTTATTCCATTTCTATGAAGTTCAAAACCAGGCAACATGAAACTTGGTGTTTCAGAATGCACGCCTAGGTAGTAAAAACATTTTTACAAACCACGGAAAGTATTTACCACACAGGTCTGGTGATTACGATCAGCTGGGAGAGAACATTGTGATTAGAAAGGTCCCTCAGTCAGGGTGGAGGATTTCTGGGCTGCTGCTCTATGGCTCGAGCTGATCTGTTTTCATGCAGGTTCAGATTCATCAAGCTGCACATGTTCTGCGTACTCTGTATGCACTGTATTTGCACAGGAAAAATGGGCATAAAGAAGACGCTGGGAAACAAAGTCCCTCTTCTCCTCCGGGCATGTTCCCATTTTCTCACTGTGCCTGAGCCTGCAGGGGAAGCAGCTGGAACAGGACAGGAGGAAGTTGATGCCTGCAGGAGGGTGCGGCAGATCCATGAGAGAGGCTCCACAGCCCAGGGGCCCCTGAAACGACTCAACAGAGAGGCTGTAGTGGCTGGTTTTCAACAGAGAGGCTGTAGTGGCTGGTTTCCGTCTGCTTTCCTTTGTAATTTTTTTTTATCTTCACCCGAGGACATGGTTACTGATTTTAGAGAGGGGAAAGGAAGGAGAGAAACATCGATATGGGAGAGAAACATTGATCAGTTGCCTCTCATATGTGCCTCGACTGGGGACTGAACCCCAAACCTTGGCATGTGCCCCGACAGGGAATTGAACATGCGACCTTTCCATTTATAGGATGACACTCCAACCAACTGAGCCACACCAGCCAGGACTCCTTTGCAATTTGTAATACAATTGTTTCCTTGGCTCTCTAAAGCTGTTCTTGCAACATTCCTTATTACTCAGTTTCCAGATTACAACTTTCAACCAAGACCCTTTGGGGATGTCCCCCAAACTTATTAAATTGGAGTAAAAATAAATGGTTTAGGAGTTCTAAACAATTCTAGTTATCTCCCTTCTACAGGAGCTAAACAAACTTTTAAAAAATCGTGTAATTACTCTATTTTGCAAGAGGGCCTTGTGTTTAGGAAAGCTATCACTATCTCCTAGTAAATATGTAACCATTTTCATTTTCTCTGGAAAACTATGATCAAATTCAGTCATTTAGACATAACTGACTAAACAGTTAGCTGCTTTCCTTAAGCTTCTTTTAAAAAGAAATATAAGCCCTGGCTGCTGTGGCTCAGTGGATTGAATGCAGGCCTATGAACCAAAGGGTCACTGGTTCAATTCCTTATCAGGGTGCATGCCTGGGCTGCAGGTCAGGTCCCAACTGGGGGACGCACAAGGCAACCACATACTGATGTTGCTCTCCCTCTCTTTCCTCTCTAAAATTAAATAAAATCTCTAAAAAAATTTAAATCAACCAGTTCATTTTTAAAAAAGTAATACAGCAATTAAACAATTTGAACTTGTTTGTACATGGGGAAAAAGCCTAGCTTTTATGTATATTTTTCTTTATTTTGTTCATAAGAGACTTTAAACTTAGGATGCCAATTAAAATGTTTTAAAGTTTTCAAAAGTAAAAGATTCTGGGGCCCCCAAAAGCTCTTTAAAGGCCAATTTAAATAACTTAAGAGGTCACCTGAATGGCTTGTCTCCCAACATTAGCCAAATTTGCATTTTTCAGTGCATGTTCACAGACACCCCAATGAGCTACACCAGCACTACAGTTCTATAGTCGGAGCACAGGCAATTACTCCAATGGCTTACCTCTAAGTTTGTCGGCCAGAGTTTGCTTATCTCCTGCATGTACAAAACGGTTGGTTAAAACGAGTTAGTTCAAGATGACCATGTCACCCCAGAGAACATTTCATATTGCTTGAATGTTGCTTAAATGTGGCTTTCAGAAATATCGGTTTGGTAAACAGTTCAATGTTAGTACATTTTTCTTCTTGCTAACAAGAATGTATACCTCGCACTCAAAAAGTGTATTCACGAGTTGCTGGAAAACAATTTCCTATTACTGTATGTCTAGTGTTTCAAAATATCTCCAAAAAGCCCCAGTCCATCATAGCCCAGCGTTCTCCTTATTTCAGGCAAAAATTACACCTGCCACCTTGAGGTTTTTTGTAATCTGTATACCAACGTTTAGGCTCCTGTGGATGGAACCAGGAGGGCCCGTTAAGTCCAACCTGGAGCTGTCACTCTGGAAAGAAGATCCATGACTCTGTGCTGCCTTACGTAACCACACCGACTTACATAACAAACCCATTCTGCCCCTTCACAAGGATATATTAAGACGCGAGTCGGGTTTTATTTCGGGGATTGTTGGCTTTTAATCGAACGGTCATGCTCAAGAATTCCAGACATTAGCCACCCATAAAAAAAAAAGTTACTCTACGTAGTCTTCGGAGTTCATTTACAGAAACGCGTCACTTGAATCTTTAGATTTCTTCAAAGTCACATCAAGGATATGGAGCTCTTCCCTCCCCCCCATACTTGTCATAACGACCCTGCTTACTCTATTCTGCCAACGAGGACAGTTATGTTGTTTCTCTTTACTACACCTTCCTGTTACCATCACTGACCCACAGCCTGTGCAGTGCGAGAAGACAAAGGGACAAAAACCACCACACGCTGCCCAGACTGTAACGGGGAGAACCTGAAACAGTAATTCTCACCTAAAAAGCTAAAATTGTCAACCTGACAGACTCTGGCTTTTGGTGAGTACATACTCGTCACCAGGCTACAAAGGATGCCGCGCTCGGAGGGGCCTTGCAGAAACGACTCCTGGGACCCTAGTTACGAAATGGACAGCAACAGTCTCCGCAATACACGCGTTCACCAAGTGTGTTACCACTTCCCTCACACGCCTGCCTTCTGACGCAGAGTGGAAGGCCGGAGGGTGGACAGTCAAGAACTGAGAGCTCCTCCTCCACTCACGTCATTCGTGAGCTGGCTATAAATGGAATTGTAGTATTGAAATTACATTTTAAATGTAATATATAGTGGGGGTGTTAACACTTAAAATCTATGTTCTTTGGTCACATTATCTCCTTTGTAGAAAAGTCAAAATTGCTGCATGCTGACTTCCCCTAACGCAGGTAGTCTGCAGTAGCAAAAGCAAGAAGTATGTTTTCGAGACGATCCACTCGCGATTGCACAGTGCCACAACAGAGTCTGGGGTCCGAGCCATGGTTACCTGAGCCAGCCCAGAAATCGAAGGAAAACAAACCAGTTCTTTCTGGATGATGACTTTATGGCCTAAAACTTTAATAGCATGAGGTTTAGAACAAATGTCTGCTATAGATACTATTCATGTACTGTTCCTAAATTCCTAACGAGTGTGAAAAAGTAGCAGGTAAAATCTGGGGGTCACTAAAATTTGTACCTGTTTCACCTCTCGACCCCAAGAAGCTGTCAGTTTCCCAAAGTTTTATCTAATTTTCTGGAATCTGCCTTATAACCAAAATTCTAAATGATCAGAGGCAAGAAGAGTAACTCAGAAAACATCAAAAAGAGATCTTCAAAGTTCAGGTCCTTGATCTGTAGCAAATCTCCCTAGATTACATAATCAGGGAAACTGAAATGAGAAAAAAAACACTGCTTTATTTCCAGCTACTTGCACACTGTACTTCCTTTCTGTGGCTGGTGAATCACAATCCCTTTGTAAGGTTTTCAAATGGATTTCCCTAAACAATCCAAAATGAGGTTATGATGCCATTTCCCTTGGAAAAGAAAAAACACGTCTATATTGTTGGCATTTAAACACATCTTTGAAACCCGGATTTTAAAGCAAAGGCCGTGAACTTTTACTTGCTCTATAAAGAGGCGCATGAAAAGGCCCTGTGCATACAAAAAGGACTGGAGTTTGAGATATTTGGGAGAAAAATTCCACATGCAAGACAGACATCCAAAATGGCTCAACATAATTTATTTTTTTATGTTAAAATGTACAGAGTTCTTTTGAAAGTACTTGCTAGAAAGGGGGAAAAAAGTGATATTACATACAAGGAGAGGAAGGGAGACCAACTGGCCCAGGAGCGCATGACATGGAGAAATACAAAGGCATCTAGGCACCCCTTCCCCTTAGCTTACAAGTCACCATGAACAAAGTACAAAGAGGTTACAAAACAGGAAAAGCAAATATAAACAGACAGGAATAGACTTAGTTAGCTTCATTTGTACATGCGGCTTTTAGAGGCATCTGGAGCTCTATTCACACACTCTAGAGATCTCTTTAAAGAGAATTTTTTTATCTTTCTTAAAATAGTTTTTAATATTCTACAACAAAGATAAAAAATTTTAAAGATGGAATGAAATGAAAAAGCTCTTATTTTAAAAGGCATCAAAGTTACTAACAGTGAGTTTTTAAATTTCTTTTTTAGAAGATTACCCAAGTTATTTTGCTAAAAATACATTTTTTTTAAAACAGAAGTGAAAAAATGACAGGTACCAATATTACTGTGTTGGATAATTTCTTTTATAATATAGAAAAGAACATTTTCTCTACAATAGTTCTACAGTCACAAAAAGGCTTGTGGAAAAAAGGGAGCTGCCCGATTGAAAATTTTTTAAAGAAAAAAAAGAAACACAACCGCAAACCAACAGAAACTGAATTCACGGCCCTCGTTTCAACAGCTTCTCCTTCTGCCTTGACCCCCCCTCCCCCAATATACTGCCCTCCCGACCCACCCCACCCCCACCCCAACCAGGAAGTAATGACATAGC
>PVKM010029606.1:0-17692 GCA_004027735.1 Carollia perspicillata | reverse complement strand
GGGGGGGCACCCGCAGACCCAGGGCGCCGGCGGTTTCTGGCGTGCCCCAGGGGACAACGGCTCTGGGCCTCTGTTCCCAGAAACCAAGGGGCAGGAGAGGGGCTGGGAGGTAAAGGTCAGTGGCTGCGGCCACCCTGCTCCCTTGACTTCTGCTTTCCATTTGCCAGGCGGGGAGGACAGAGGTTTTCTTCAAACCACAGCTCAGGAGTTTGGAATTTTTAAAAGAATGTGTAGGAGTAAAACGAAGGAAACTGAAGATCCTTTTCAACTGAAGTACCAGGGACTAGGCCGGGTCTCTTCTACACTCACCTATTCTCTTGCCCTCTCCTTTCTCCTGCTCTCCTTCCTGTCTCTGGGGGCCCATCTGTGCCACACCCCACCCCCACACATGCAAGCCGGACCCTCGTCAACCACCGCCCAGGGCTGGACTGGGGACGAGTGTGAGATCGGCGCTAGGGCCCTTCTTCCTAATCTGAGAGTCCTTATTCCCATCACCTGTTTAGGTTCCAATCTTGGGTCCCAAAGACTCAGATGGTATGCTGGAGCCGCCTTATACCTTCCCACAAGATTCGATTGCTAAATTTTCAGAAATTTTTCCAGCCAGTTGTTAAGCATAGCCATTATTAACAACCAAATTATACACACTTATAACTAAACCCATTATATTTACAGCACAGGTCATAAACACTCAAAACTCATGACTCCCTAATTATTTTTGCTACATTTTACTACAATCCAGGCTCTTGACATTATTTTCATCCATTGTGTCTGTAGGAAGAAGATATTCTGTAACATGTGCTTGAAATTGGCCGGCTAGTGGTGTTTACACAGCAGTTATTGGTAAATGCTACGATCCAGCACCCCCGCCTCCTACCCGCTGCAGAGCTGGTTGTTACACATTTACCAGCACAACTGGCCTATCTGCCAAGTCCATGATTCCCGTCTGGACTTTCTCCCCCTAAACTCCACACTCAGACCACCAACTGCTACTGCGACGCCACTAGCTGCATGCCTACAGCTTTCCATGTCTAAAGTCAAACTGACTTATCTCCCAACCTGCTCCAAGTGCAGATTCCCCCATTCTCAATAAAAGGCAGATCTCTCCTTCCCAACACTCAGGCCAGAAACCTTGGGGTCAGCAGCCAGTCACAAACCCTACAGTTTCTGATTTCGAAATTTACGTAGAAAACACCCACTTCTCTCCACTTTCCGCTGCCACTGCCTGCACTGCTGCACCCCACTGGCCTCCCGTTCCTGTCCTTGCCTGAGCCCAGCAGTCCCTGGGTCAGACCACGTCATTCGTCTGTTCAGTGGCCTGCAGGGCCTACAGGGGCTGGCCTCCCACCTGTTACCTCTTTCTTTCCCTGCTTCTCTGCCCCTCTCTAGGCTGCAGCCACCCATCCTCCTGCCCCAGGGCCTTTGTACTTGCCGTTCTCTCTGCCTGACCTACTTTTCCCCGCAGATGTCCACAAGGGCCACCCCCTCACTGCTTCAAGTCCTGGCCGTAAATCACCTTCTCAGTGAGGCTTTCCTGTCCGACTGTGTAAAATTATAGCCCTCCCACCCCCGTGTCTTCCCCTGCTTTATTTGTCCCCCTAGTATCTGTCGCTTTCTAACATACTGGGTGAGAAAAGGATGTTGATTTTGTGTATCGTCTGCCATCCCGCCCCTCGAGAATGTAAGTGCCAATGAGGACAGAAGTTTTTGCGTTTTGTTCACTGCACAGTATGCACAAGAGGGGCCTGGTACACAGAGGGCGTGCCGTAAACATCTGCTGAATGCACAAATAAACCAAAACCAATCTGCGCAAAACCTCTGTCGCCTGTGTCTGAGCTCTCTGCACGAGGATGACGGCGCGAAGGAACGAACCTCGAGGGGAGACGACTACGCGACGCCGTGCATATCAGCGGCAGCTCGCTACCTGGAACGATACTATTCATAATAAAAGATACTGGCAGAGGATTAAACTGTACGTGAAATGCCAGTCTAAGAGCTCGACATGCGTCGTGTGACGACCTGTGAGGTAGGTATTACTATTATCCCTATTTTTAGAAGTAGAGGGGAAACGAAGGTGCAGAAAGTAAAACAACTTACTGCAGTTGGACAGGCTGCTCCAGCGCGAACCGCCCCTCTACCTGTACACGCCCGACTACGACCCCACGCGGCAACATGTATAACATTGTATCAGTGCGGCCGCCCCTTCTGCTCCTCCAACAAACCGGAACATCAGTGGTTGAAACAAACAGGCTCCTCTTGCATAAGCTCCCGGAGCTGGGAGGCAGCTCTGCACCCTGAGGTCAAGGTGCCCTGAACACTAACTGCTGTAAACGGCTAACAGTGACTCACTCTCCTTCTCCCTTTTGACGTCACAAAAACATTGTGTTCAAGCCTGAGTTGCTTTGTTAAAACCCGGAAGGGCCACTGGGTTTCTGGCGAACAGGTGAAGTGGGAGAACTGAGCTGTGTGACCTTACGCAGGCTATTTAACCTCTCTGTACCTCGGCCACAGAGTGGGAAAACAAGTCGATAAAAACAAAATGAGACACTCCATATAAAGAACTTGGCACGATGCTTGGCACAGAGCAAGCACCCGAGAAATGTTAGCTCCAATTATTATGAAACCAATAGCATCATGAGTGAAGGGACGGTTCTCGCTAGCTGCTTGGAACAGCTGCAAGGCCAGTTAACCACCTCAGAACAGAGAACGTGCCAAGGGACAGCGAGCCCCGGACAGCTCCCTGACCTTCCCACCACACCGGTGACCAATGCAAGGGATGTGATGCTGGGACGGTTGGGTCCCCACCCGGCCTTTGAGGAGTTGATAATCTGGCCCAAAGGACGCAGCAGGAGGGGAAACCTCTCCCTCTATGGCCCTAGGCTCTCCCTTCACTGCTGAGGGCCTTTTCTCCAGCTGCAAAATGAGGATCATCGCCTCATGTTAACCCTTGGCTGGAAAAAAACAAACAAACCAGATCACGGCTGCGAAAATGGGGGGCAACGATCGTAAGAGCTCCCGCAGACAAAAAGGCCACCTGGCTCCCCACGCTGGACAGCAGAAAAAGCAAAACCAGACTTCCTGCTCTGCCCTGGTGAGGGCCTGACAGACTCCAGGGGAAGTCTGCCAACCTGCGATGACATTTGTCTTATTCAAATGCCATCAATAAAGCCAGAAGTGGCTGGGCCACAGATGACCAAAGTGCCTCTTGGTTTCCCTTTTCTTGCCCACAGATTTAACTATTTCCCTTTTAACTGGTCCAAACCCATCTGACTAGAAGAGTAACTTAGTAAACTCCGGTCGTGGGATAAAACTCATTTGAATGTTTGCCTACAGTGGTTATTTGTTTAGGAGTCATGTACCTCGAAGAAACAGTTGCAGAAAAAGCTCTCAGATAAACGAGCTCTGTTCATGCCAAACACTGAGCATTTTTTTCTCTCAGGGGCTCCTAAAGCTTCCCAGATTAGCCTTATAAACTCAGAAATTCTATCAGTCATCCATCGCTGCAAAGAATGCAGAAAACAACTTAAAATGTGCACGCTCTACACCAGTGTCCCCTCATGTGCTACGTTTCGTGAGCCACTGGCCTAGTGGGGGTGGGGTGGGGTGGGAGCCGCATGGGGCTGTGCGGGGCAAGGAATTCAGGCTTATGCTTTTTCCAGTTCTCATTTCTGGCAAAACTTTCGAATTTGAGTGAGCTGATGTTCAGAGATATGGGCGGGTTTGCTTCTGGAAAACCATTCGTTGGGTGTATTGGAACGCAGACCGAAACCAGACCTAAACCTGAGAGTTAATGCCAAAGATTAAGCAGATCCCAGGAAACGGCAAGGAGTCCCTACTCTCGTTGAACTGAATTCCAGAAAGCCTAGAAAGGGACCCCACTGGTCCCTCTGGACTAGCCTCACAGGGGCCTGCCTGCCTGCCGCCGAACCACCAACGAACAGAACCTGTGCCCAGGGATCTGACCGAGGTGGACATGAACAATTAATTTATTTTGCAGAAAGAGGGTGAGAGGAGAATTCGGGCAGCCTCTGGCCCAGCCTGGCTCCCAGCGGCTGCAGGCTGGCGGGTGGTGGCGAAGGTGACTCTTCCCGACAAAATGCCCAAGGGTTTAACAGCCGCCCGTGGCAGGCCTCCCGGGCCTGCGGCCCGACCCACCGACCTCTGGTTCGGCCCCGCGCGCGCGCCCGCGCGCGCAGCCGCCATCCGGCCAGAAGGAAGGCCTGCGGCCAGGGGAGCCGGAGAGAAAGCGGGAGAGGCAGCTTACTTCGTCTCAGCCATCGGAGCCGGCCGCTGCTCCGGGGAACGTCGGGGCGGCGCGTTGAGCGGGGCGCTGCTGCCCGGGCTCAGGCTGGGGCCCCGCGCATCGTCTTCCGCGGGCCTGGGCTGACCCGACAGGTGCGCGTCACGCGGCCCCGCGCCTGATGCGCGCTCAGGTTTCACCCGCGGAACCGGGGGCGGCGAGCGGGGCCGGAGCGGGGGCGGGGCGTGAGGCCGAGTTCAGCCCCGCTGCCCGGTCCCTGCCCCGAAGCGCGGCGCCCGGGGCCTCAGACCAAGGCGCCTTCCGCGCGCGCGTAGGGGTCCCCAGGTCCGGGCGCGCGCCGGGAGGCCCCAGGCGAGGTGCGCGCGCGCGCAGTGGGACGGAACCTGGAGCTGGAGGCGGAGACGGAGACCGAGACGAGGCCACGCCCCCTGGCTCCGGGCTGTCGGGGGAGATGCAGGCGGGGCCTCCTAAACGATTTCCTGGTTCCTTTAGATCTGCTGGATTCTGGAGCAAAATGGGCGGGCGGGTGGCCTGGCTGTCCCTCCCTGGGCTCTGCTGTGCATCGTAGGGGCTACCGTGTGAGACACACGAGTGGCCGAGGGAAGTGGTCGTGTCGAGGAGGAGGTCAGGGAGCCTGGCTGCTGGCTCCTCCCCAGAATCTAGCACAAGCTGCGGGAACAGGTCACCTGCCCTCCCCAGGCCTTGCTTTCCTCCATCTGGGTGGGTGATCTGATGGAGCATCTTAGTTCATCCCGTTTGCAACACCGAGAGTATTGATCTAGGGGTCAGAGAGCACGCCACTGCCACGACTTCACCAGACGGCTCTAAGTCCCTGCTTTTACCCCCTGACCTGAGGCTCCGTTTCTCCATCCGTACCAGAGGGCAGTGAGAGGGTGCCTGCCCCGCGGGTTATCAGGCCTGCGATAAGTGCTCAGAAA
Organism: Carollia perspicillata; assembly: GCA_004027735.1. NCBI lineage: Eukaryota > Metazoa > Chordata > Mammalia > Chiroptera > Phyllostomidae > Carollia > Carollia perspicillata. The sequence goes on along the minus strand of PVKM010029606.1, from coordinate 12,496 downwards.
TGGCAACCTGCACTCGTGCGGCTTTATTAGCAGAGCAGCAAAGGGGGAAAAGGCCCCCTCTGTAGGGTGTCAGTGAGGTGTATAAGTGCACCCAGTGGGCGGTGTGCCTGTGCTCCACCCCACCCCTCACCATTCTCCTGCAGCACCTGCCTCCCCGCCCCGGCCCGTGGCTGCAGCAGCCCCTTGCCCACGTTTCTCCCAGCCCTACTGCGCTGTGAGTGCACCCAGTGGGGCACCAGCAGTCGCTGAGGCAGCTGCTCCTTCCTGTTTCTCAGCAGACCCCAGTGACCCTGGGTTAATTAAGACAGGGGCAGCGCTACACTGGCCAGCCAGACCACCTGGGACCACCTCCTAGACATAGATCCCGAGTCCCCACTCCGCCCCTTCCCCAGACCCACCCTCTCCCCACCCCAGACACAGGAGGATGCACGCCCAACTCTGCTGAAGAACGCCGGGCCCCCAAGACTGGACTCTGACCAGAGCCCGGAAGCGTGTGGCAGCTTTTTATTTCGGGAAGGTTCCTGTAGAGGTAGAGGGTTGGGAACCAGCAGAGGGAACTTGGCAGTGGCCAGCAGGACTAAGCGGGGGCAACAGGCTTGATTACCACACAGGATGTTGGGCAAGAGGGTTCCGGGAAGGCTGGGGAACCAAGGGGGCTGGGCACCCCTGTCACCAAGGACAGGGCCGTCGGGGGGCCTGCAGTGGGCGGTGCAACCCAGGAAGCCATCCTGAGTGGGACCTGTTCAGAGGATGGAGGAACCCGCTACCCACCGGCTGCCTCCACACCTGGAAGTGGACAGGAGGGCCTGGGTGGGGGCCAGCCAGACCAGCCTGGGCAATACCAGGACTCCCGGTCCAGAGTCCTTCCCATGCTCCATAACCCTGGGCGCATCATGCACCCACACAACTATGTAAACCCAGGCCAAGGGAGGCACAGAAAGGAGACGGCAGGGGCTCAGAGACCGAGGCGAGCAGAGGGGCCCTTTCAATCCCTGTATAGCCATCATGAGGGCGATGCTCGGGCACCTTGAAGGCGTCTTTGAAAATATCCCCAAGCCAGTCCATTGTAGCCAGATCATTAAGAAAACTTGTGTGCTCATGTACCTGTTGGTGGGCAGGGGTCTGAGGAGGGATGGAAATGAGCCTAGGGTGTCACACCCGTTCCCCCATGCTCCTTCCACTCCTGGGGAACCAAGGCATCCCTATTTCTCTGGTCTCCTCCCTCCCTTGAGTGCATGTCTCAGTTTCCTTCCCATCGGGTGCTTTCTTCCCCAACCTGGACCATTGCTTCGCTTTCTCTCCATCATGCAGAGTTGGGCTGCATTCCCGTGTGAGAGTACTGCCCCCCAAACCGAAAGTCTCCTCATCCATCTGGGCCTGGTCATCGGCTTCAGCCCCGTAGCCAACCCGAAGCTTTTCTCAGTTCTGAACCAACAGCAGACGCCCCAGGCCACATCGCCAGGGACCAGGTTTGCCCCAATCGCTCTGAAGGAAGCCAGAGAAAGGAGTGAGCTCCCGCAGGGGCCTGTGACCTGAGCTGGGCCTGTCCAGGAGCGCCCTGGAGCCATCTGGGAGCAGATTTGCTGTGCCTTCCCCCATGGCGGGGCAGGCAGGGGTCCGGGTCAGCGCCTGCTTCACAGACGTGGAAAGCGAGCCCCGGAGCGATGAAGGACTCACTGGGAGATGGGGTGTCTGTGGGGCTTCCGTTTCAGGCAGCATTCCCTAAGGCCGCTCTGCTAGGTCACGCTTTGCTTTTCCCCGGGGCGGGGAGGGGAGGACAGGTGTCATGGGTTTCCAGCCGCACGTGGATCTTTCCCTCCCCAGACGCGAGAAAGCTCAGTGCTTTTCTTTTTTTTAAAGATCGGCTTCATACAGTCTCCACGAAGTAGCTGTGTACTGGCTTTCTCTTGCTGCCGTAACAATTGGCCACCGTTTCGTGATTCAAACAACACAAATCTATTACCTCACCATCCTGTAGGTCAGAAGTCCCACGTGGGTCTCCGGCTCAAACCAAGGGATGGCAGGGCTGCGTTCCCTCCCAGGAGAGCCCTTCTCTTGCTCAGTTGGGTGTTGGCAGAATTCAGTTCCTCGTGGTTTGGGACTGAGATCCCTGTTTCCTTGCTGGCTGTCAGCAGAGGGCCATTCCCAGCTTCCAGAAGTTTCTACATTCCCTGGCTTGTGGTCCTCCAGCCAACGTCTTCAAAGCCAGCAGCAGAAGGTCGAGTGCTTTGAAGCGCTGCTTCTTCGTCAGGTTCAGCTCTCAGGCCCAGCCGGGAAGAGCCTCTGCTTTCTAAGGACCCGTGTGACCGGAGGGGCCCACTCATGTGATTCAGGGCGGTCTCCCCAGGTCAGGGTCTCCGCCTTCAGTCACATCTGCCAAGTCCCGTCTGCCAGGTGAGGTGACAGATGGGTTCCGGCCATTGAAGACTGGCCAGCCTTACAGAGTCGTCATTCTGCCCGCCACAGATTGTAAGTGTGCAGATTCTCAAGCCCTCTGGGTGGTCCGGAACCTTTTATCATGTGATTTTTTTTTGTATAACAGCTTTACTGAGATGTAATTCGTAGACTACACCATTTACCTATTTAAAGTGTACAAGTCCCTGGTTTCTGGAATAGTCACAGAGCTGTGTGGCCGTCGGCACGATCAAGTCACTATGCTTTTATCACCCCAACGATACAGCCTTCCACCCAGGGGCAGTCTCCCCCTCTCCCCCAAGGCCACTGGTCCGCTTGCTGTCCGTGGATTTGCCTATTCAGGCTTTTCCATGTAAATGGAGTCATACAATATGTGGCCGTTCATCTACATGTATGTTCTAGAATCACATACATGTGTATATCTACATACTGTCTTCAAGGGTCATCCGTATCATAGTGTGTACTAGTGCGTCACTCCTTGTTGTTTCTAAATAGTCTTTGGTTGTGTGGATGCACCACATTGCATTTATCCATTCACTTATCCATTCATTAGTTCCCGGACTTCTCCACTCTCTCGCCATCCTGGAGAATGCTGCTATGGACAGGTGTGGGCATTTGTCTTCATTCTGAGGACCGGAATGGCTGGGTCATAGGATTACTCTGTGTTTAATTTTTTGGAGAAACTACCAGACTTTTTACCACGCCATTCTGCATCCCCAGCAACAACCCATGAGGGGCTCTGCTTCTCCGCACCCTCGCCAACACTTGTTATGGTCTGACTTTTTGAGTCAAACCATCCTCGTGCTGGGAAGTGGCATCGAACTGTGGGTTTGGTTGGCATTTTCCTGATGCCTTGTGATGCTGAGCATCTTTTCATGTGCTCGTCGGCCATTGTATATATTCTCTGGGGAAATCGAGTCAGATTCTTTGTCCATTTCTCAGTTGGGTCATCTTCTCATTACTGAGTTGTTAGAATTCCTATGTATTCTGCGTGCAAGTCCCTTCCCAAATATGTGACTTGCAAAGATTTCCCTCCGCTCTGTGGGTTGTCTTTTTACTGTCCTGATGATGTCCTTTGAGACACAAGAGTTTTAATTCTGCTGATGTGCAACTTGTCTATTTTTTTGTTGTTGTTGCTTGTGCTTTTGGTGTTGTGTCTAAGGAGGCTTTGTCAAATCAATGTCATGAAAATTTATGCTTGCATTTTTCTTCTGAGAGTTCAGTAGTTTTAGTTCTTCTATTCAGAGTTCATTTTTTAAATATTTTTTTAGAGAGAGGGGAAGGAAGGGAGAAAGAGAGGAAGAGAAACATTGATGTGAGAAAGGAACATCAATCAATTGCCTCTTGTATGCGCCCTGACCAGGGATCGAACCCACAACCTGGCCATGTGCCCCGACTGGGAATCGAACTGGTGACCTTTCACTTTGCGGGATGACACCCAAACAACTGAGCCACACCAGTTGGGGCTAGACTTCCACTTTATTTTTAGTTAATTTTTGTGCATGAAGTGAGAGGTAGCGGGTTTGCTCTCTTGCATGTGGACATTCGGTGGCCCCAGGACGCTTCGTTGAGCTGCCACATAACGAGCCCCCAAAGCATCTGCTTGGACAGCAATGCAACATGGACATGCCCACAGTCCCTACCTGGCACAATGACACAGACCCTGGCGGACCGATGTCTGGCCTCAAAAAATGCTTGTCAAGTGGATGCGATACAAGGTGGGGAGCCAGAGCCACCAAGTTCAGGTGCTGGAGTCCCCTTTGCTCTGCACCTGGCTGGGACTCTGGGAATGTCTGCTGCAGGTGGTCATGTGACCACAGCCTGAGAAGGTGCATCGTGCCCTTGGGGAAAGGGGGACAACTAGCAAGGCTACTACTGCCTGAGCCAGATCTCAGAAGGAAGATCCCAAATATTGTTCCAAGGCTGCCTGGGGGCAGGGGGGAGGGGGGAAGCGTAGGATAAAGGGGTCAAGGGAAAAAAAAAGAGAGAAGATTGGGGAGCAGCTGGCCTGGATGTGACCCAGGACAGGGGACCCTGAGTAGCAAAACAAGAAGCACCTGGACTCAAGGTCAATGTTTCTTGCTTTAAGCTTTAAGAGGCAAGAGCAGGGAAAAGCTCTTGGCTGGCAGATGAAATGTGAAGATAAAAGTGCTGGCAGCCTCCCCAGACATCTCTGCACCAGCCAAAGCCGCATCGTACCCTTCGGGCCAAGGGGAGATGCGGCCTGGGGCCAGCCCAGCTTGTGGAGCAGGCGAGGGATGAGCCTGGGGTCTGGAGAAGGACAGGGCACCCTTGCCGGGGAAATGTGGTGGTCAGCAGGACCTCACAAGACAGAGGCTGCTTCCCGTCGGCTTGTCCAGGAAGCAGGCCCCGGCTGCCTTTCCCAGCCCCGCACTGCAGTGGCCCTGTCTGGGGCCAGGAGTTCGGGAGCCTCTAGTGAGCCAGCCACTCCCAGGTGGCCGCAGGGCCACAGCGGGGGACAGCTCTGCACTCAGCAGCCCCTGCCACTCCTCCCCTCTGCAGTCCTGGACATACAGGTAAGGTCCCTTCCATTCGTTCCTCCAGTACTGGGTGCCAGGCTGTGTAGGCCTGGGGGACACAGCTGTGAACTAGGTCCCTGTGCTCAAGGGGCTTATGTTTGACTCCAGGTGTGGGTGTGGGTGTGGGTGGGGAGACAGACAAACAAGGAAAGAAGGTGACAGAGTGACAAGTGTGATGAAGAAAATAAAACAGGAAAATGAAGTGGGATGTGAAAATGACTGTCCAGTTAAGGAAGCCCTTTCCAAGAGGTGACATTTGACTGAGACTAGAGGGCGAGAGGCTGGTCTTGCAAAGCTGGGGGAGAGTGTTCTGAGCAGAGAGGATAGCACGTGCAAAGGCCCTGAGGCAGGAAAGTGCAGCACCTCTGAGGAACTGAAAGGGAGCCGGCGTGGCTGGAATATTGAGCAAGAGGTAGGAGCTGGACACGCTGTGCGAGGAATCCTGCGAGGAATGTGGGTTTTATTCTAACGTGTAGTGGAAGGATCTAGGGGAGAGTAAATACTCGGTTTTCATTTTGGAAAAACCCCCAGGTCAAGGGACTCGAAGACAAGCACCCCAAGAGGGTCAGGGTTACTGGAGGGTCTAGGCCGGCCAGAGGCACAACTCCAGGGTGTTTGAAAATGTGTCATTTTTCAGGCACGGCAAGGCCAACGGGTCAGGAGATGGCCTCCATGGGAAAGATAGTTTGTGACAGTCCCCAAGAGAAAGGGGCAGGCTCTGCCATCCACACGGCCATGTGGGGAAGCGCCAGCGTTGGTCAGAAGGCAGAGGGAGCCGGGGGACATGGGCAAGACCCTCTATTGTGGTTTCCTGGGGGAGGAAAGGGAAGACAGGGTGGGCAGGCTCAGGACTGGCCGGTTTGGCATACTTTCAGTGGTTCTGGGGTGCAGGGGCTGCCCCAGGTTGTCTGGTACCTACGCTGGGTGATCAGGGGCTTGTGGCCTGAGGGTGAGACCCTCTAGAGGAGGAGGTTGGAGGGGTGGGTTTGTGTGTGAACTGCGCACCCCAGGGTGAATCATTTACCATCTCTAGGAACTGGCCGTCCCTGAGAGGGGCACCTCCTCCACGGTCAGGCAGGCTCCAGATGTCAAAGCCTCAGAGACACGTGGTTAGTTCCCAGGAGGCACCTGCGCCCGTTTGGTGAGGAGAGGCTGGGGAAGGAAACTGACAGCGTTTGCTGATGGGCTGGATGAGGGGGGAGGGGGGAGAATCGAGGATGCTGACTGGGCTTTCTGCTTCAGCAAGGGGGTCCCCTCGCTCTCAAAGCAAGTCTTTGGGGTTCAGGAAACATAGCTCCTCCCAGGGAGCTTAGACTCCCACGGGGGAGCCCAGCTTCAAGTGGGGGAAGCTGGCAGAGCTGCTCAGTGGAGCTCCTTGAAGTGTGAACACACCTTGCCTTAAACAACAGAAATGTTGCTAAAAAGCAATGGATAGGGCAAAAATTTGTAATGACCATTTAGAAGCCATATGTCTCCCTGGCCCCATGGCTCAGTTGGTTGGAGCATGGTCCTGTGCAGGTTCGATCCCGGGGGGGGGGCACGTACAGGAGGCAACCGAAACATTTCTCTCACATCAATGTTTCTCTCTCTCTGTCTCATTCCCTTCCTCTCTCTCTAAAATTAATAAACATATCCTTGGGTGAGGATTAAAAAAAAGAAATCCTATGCCCCCCATGTACTTACATTCATTTCAGCAACTGTGATTTCTGATTCACTTTCACTTGTCCCGGGCTCGGGACCCCCGTGTTGAGGGTCTCTGCTGCTCTGGTCCAGGAATTTCATGCTTTGATCAACCGGTCTCATCTAGGTGCAGAAATTTCCTTACAGGCATTTACAATGCAGCCTTTCTAAAATGCTCTTTTGTTCATGTTAATAATTGTCTTTTAATGCTTTTATAAGATCTAATTTCATTAAATTCAATTGTATATAACAGTAAAAACCTTTCTTATTGTTATTTTAAAATCATGACTGAGAAAACAGAACACCTGTGACATAAAATAGGTGCTCAGTAAGAAAATTCCCGTGACTTGATTTGGTGACGTTGCCTCCCTGAAAGGTGGACTGTCATATCTGTCACAAAGATGACACAGAAGCTCTCTCCCTAGAACCCGGCCCTGGCTGAGCTACCGACACTGTAGCCCCTCGAGTCAACGTTCCCCAGTTCTTGCTGACGTAGATGCCACACAGCACGCGCTGTGAGGACGGAAGTACTGAGTGCTGGTGAGAAATTCGATCGTGCGGTTAGGGGCAGGTGACAAGGGGCTGTGTGGCTTTCCCTGACCCACTTCCCCTGATGCTGGGTCTCTGTGGTCCCATCGACTGGAGTTCACGTGTTTGAAATGGTCACATGGCGCCTGCACCCATTCGTGGTCATTGTTTTCAGCCTCTCTGATTTATGTGTCTTGTCAACTAGGCTGCAGACACTTGGAGGGTGAGCGGTCTGGTGGCCACTGTATCTTGTGAACGTGAACCCCCCGCCCCCACGCCCAGCACGAGGCTCTCCATAACCCATGCTTGCTGGGTCTGGGCGAATTGGTTACTGTAGCACAGCTGGCAGCTGGCAGGTCTTTGTCAACTGTTTTTTCTTACATATGCAAAAAGTCACATTTGGTTGTGCATCAAAGGACACTATCAAGAGCGTGAAAAGCAACCCACAGCATAGGAGAAAATATTTGAAAATCATACGTCTGATAAGGGTTTAATGTCTAAAATATCTTACAACTAAAATAGAATATCCTGTAACTTGACAACAAGAAACCCAAATTAAAAATGGGCAAGGACTTGAATAGATGCTTTTCCCAAAGAAGTTCCACAATGGCCAATAAGCTCATGAAATGATACTCAACACCATTCGTCATTAGGGAAAAGCAAACCAAAACCACGGGGAGACACCACGTCATGCCCACTAGGCTGGCGGGAATCAAACAAACGAAATAAAAAGCGTTGTGAGGAAGTGGAGACATCGGATCCCTCCTGCCTTGCATTGGGCATGTGGAATTTCACCAGCAGCTGCTGTGAAAGCACAGCTTAGGGAGGGGTTCCCGAAAAACTTGATCGCAGAACTCCGGTGGGATCCAGCAGCCCCACTTCCGGGGCGAGGCCCGCAGAACCGGAAGCGGGGCCGAGGCACGTGCACACGGGGGTTCACAGCAGCACGACTCACAACCATCCAAAGATGGAAACAACCCACCTGTCAGCCGACAGGTACACAGGTGCGCAACAGGAGGGAGATCCGCACAAGGAAAGGTTATTCTGCCGCCAGAAGGAAGGAAGTTCGGATCCTCAGTCCAACACGGATGGACCTCGAAGACCTCACGCTGAGGGAAGGAGGCCAGACACCAAAGGACAGATGTCGTACGATCCCTCAATATGTGCCACCTGACGCCGGCACCACAGAGAGACGGAGAGCAGAACGGTGGGTGCCAGGGGCTGGGGGAGGGGGGCAGAGCTGGTGTTTACCGGAGACGGAGTTTCTGTTTGCAAAGGTGAACCGAGTTCCGGGGGCGGACGGTGGCGATGGTTGCTCAGTCTTGTGAACACTCAATGCCGTTGTGTCGAACACCGATGAGTGATCATAATCGTAAATCTTATGCCGTGTGTACTTCATCATGATTTTTAAAAGTCACTGAAGAGGAAAAATATGTCACACTGGGGCAGCATCTCGTGGGTGATGGAGCTAAGAGACATTTCACTTGTACAGGGTCATTTAACCCAGGATGCCCCTGTGTCCCCTGTACCCTGGGGTTAGGACAGGCCAGTCGCCTTTTTTTAAAAAAAAGATTTTATCTATTTATTTTTAGAGAGAGGAGAAGGGTGGGAGAAAGAGAGAGAAACATCATTGTGTGGTTGCCTCTTGAGCACCCCACAATGGGGACCTGGCTCACAACCCAGGCATGTGCCCTGACTGGGAATTGATCCTGCGACCCTTTGGTTTGCAGGCCAGGGCTCAATCCACTGAGCCACACCAGCCAGGGCAAGCCGGTCATCCTTTTACATTTGTGGAGAGGGTGAATCACCTGAGGTTTATCCCCACCACTTCCCCTTGTCCAAGCTGGGACAGCAGACGATGTCCACACAGCAAAAACCTCCTCAAGGACCAGATCTCGTGTCCATTTCCTCTGTGTCCCTTTTGATGTCACACCTGTCCAGCCACACTTTCATCATGAAGGACAATTATGTGTTAGCTTAAATCGGATGCGTTGCCTTGAGCACAGGTCCAGTGTGGGAGGATGTTGAGTTCAGGTGCATCCCAGTTCCAAAACAAACGACGCACGGAATTTGAATGCACGCTGAAGTCTCTGCAACCTTTCCTTCCCAGCACCCACGCAGCTGGGTAATGCGGCACTGGCGTGTCCCTGACTCTGGTAGAAGGAAGTGCCACGGGGACAAGGCCCTGAATGAGCCTATCTGTGTTAAGTTCCCAGACACTGGGTAGTGTTAGCGAGAGGCTCCCATGTAGGCACCAGAAGAAACAGGAATTACAAATGGAATGCTTAGACCAAGCTGCACAGAAGCAGGTGGTGAGAGGTGAGGAAGGGAGTGTAAATGGAGCCCTAATTAACACAAGTGCCCATGGCGCTCCCCAGCAACTGGGAGATTAACCCTGACAGATTTTTAAAGCTTCTAAGTGAGGTTGGTGGGACTCCGTTGGTGCAAAAGAGAACTTCAAATTCCCTCCACGGCTGGTTGCAAACCTGCTGGAATGCTCTCTCTCCACCCTCGCAAGAAGTGTAAGGACGAAATCTTAGATGAAATTGGACCTGCCCGTCCTGCCCTCCAGCCAGGATTGTAAAAGTCTAGTCCGGGCTGTAATAGTTAAAGCCCCGTTACAGCTTCTCCCCACCCCCAGCTGGGATCCTGGTTTTCTGTGTTGAGTGTCTCCGGGGTTAGTTGTGCCCTGCTGGATTGCGGCAGGTCGGGGAGCTGGGGGTGGGGTGGGGGGGCAGGGCGGGAAGGAGACAAAGGAAGGGACAGGGGAGGTCTGCCAGGACTGGGAGGTGGTGGTCTGACCTCTCTGCTCCCTGGGTTTAGCAGGTATTTAACGCTAGTCTCAAAAAAGCCTCTTGCAAGGGTCTTTGGGGATGCCTTCCATAGGGAAGAGCTCGCCCCTGTGGTTCTCTTGATTCCTGGGAAGACACCTGCCCTGGCTGGTCTTTTGTTATTTTTTTAATGGCCAAAATACTTCTATTTTATGTAAATTATAAGTTTACAGTTTTTTTTTAATTTTTAATTTTTTTCTTTTTTAATTTTAATTGTTATTCAAGTACAGTTTTCTGTCGTTTACTCCCGTCCTTTTGTTATTTTTAATTCTACCCTCAGACCCTGGAGATCAGGCCCTTCCTTTACGTGTCCTTTCCCCTCCAGGACTCTCCCAGGCCCACAGCTGGCCCCCAGAAGCTCCCACCATGGCTGTCAGGGAACGAAAGTCACCGCCAGGGGCTGCTTCAGGCAGGCACCCCTCCCCCGCTTCAGATTGTTCAGGTGGGAGTTGCACCCCAGGCGGCCGTGCCCCACGTCTGGGGCACGCGGGCCTGACCTCTGAATCCTTTGCGTAAAGATCCTTTCGGGCCGCGGGAGGGAAGGGGACGCAAGCCCCGGCTTCTCCACGTGGGGGCGACACTGCAAGACCCACCCACCCACCCCGCAACAGCAACATTCCTTCATCGCAAACACGCTGCCTCATTTTTCTTCCTCCAAGTAGTAACTGAGCTAATTATGCAAAACAGTCACTGAACGCTTCCTTTGCCTGTCTGTCCAGCCGCCCACACCTTGCCTGGGAACTGGGACTGGGGGCCTCTGGCGCCTGGGCCTATGACGGACCTGGGGCCTGAGCCCCCTTTTAACATCCCGTTCGATGACGACACGATGGAGCGCCAAGCAAGGATTGCTCGTTTTCGCCGTTGACGAGCTTTGCTTTTGCTAAATCTAAAAGGCGAAATGTTCCCAGCAGAACTCCAGGGACCCACGAGTGAATCACTGAGTGACTTCAGGAGAAAAGCGCCCCCCCAACACGAGTCACTGGTGAGCGCTCGAACGGGAGTGAAGGTCTTTACCGCCCACGGAAGGGGGCGTCCGCCCTCTGGAATTCTCTGCCGGATGAGCTTCCTCTGGAACAGCAGAGCTCCCTCCAGCGCCCTCCTTCCTAGGTACTTCCCTGCGCTTCTCGCCTGCGTAATTAGGGAACCCAGGCGCCTCCTCAGGCCATGCACACACATTTATCACCTCCGGGATCAGGCGCCCCACTGGGCACCTCCTCCGCCCACCATTGAATCCCCTGGCCTTCCTCGTGCCTGCCTGCTACGTGGAGCAGGATGCGGACAAAGCTGGACTGAATGACAATCTTGAATTACAGTCTCTGCGGAGACCCACAGAGACCAGGAATTTAGCCTTCAAGCAGTTTACTCTTCTTCAAAACAATCTTTTAAATGAGATCTTAGGAATTTTTTAAAAATCAGTCTGCTGCTTTATTTTACTCTTTTATTATATTAAAGTGGGTCCTTGGTGGCTTAGAACTGTAACAAGTGAAGTCTACAAAACAAAATAGCAGGCACATTGAAATTGCCTATATTTTTACAAACTGGGCTCCTCACACCCTCCCGCGGAAAGGTCCAGTGTTCTCAGGTACAAGGAAAGAAGAACTGCATCTATTGTGTCTATTTGCCTGTGCAGACTTCTGGTAACAGACCCTGGATATATTCAAGGTGGCCATGCACTGTTACAACACTACCTTTCTGAGCTTCTCTTGCAGCTAAACATGGTCACATGACTAAGTTCTGGCCAATGAGATGAAAGGAAAAGTCATCAGCTAAAATTCATGAAAAGGGAGATAGACAGCAAGCATGAGCTTTTGTCATATTCTTTCCCTAACTGCTCCTTATTTCTTGCCTGGAATGCTGATGTGACAGTGGGGCTCCAGCAACTCTATTGGCTCATGAGGCTACTGTGAGACCAGGAATGATACACTAAGAGTGACAGAAGAGAAAGGCGGAAGGAACCCAGGGCACTGATGATACTGTGGCACCACCATGACATCCCAGGACCGTTAACCTCTGGAATTTTCTTTTTATGTGAAAGAGAAATAAACATCTGTTTTGTTTTAAGACTTTTTGTTTATAGCTTATGTCATTTACCCAGTTCTTACCTGTTTAATTTGTTATAAAGGATCACTTAAGCGCCGATCTTTTTATGTTACCCATTTTGGGAGGAAGCCTCTCGCGAACACATCGCATACTGTGTTGCCTTTTTAAACCAAGCATGTAATGAACATAGAGCTGCTAGATACAATATGACACCCAGTAAATTTGAATTTCAGATAAGCAACAAATACATTTTTAGCAAAAGCATGTACCAAATATTGCAAGGGACATACCGATATTAAAATATAATTTGTTGTTTATCTGAAATTCAAATTGAACAGGGAGCCCTGCATTTGTATTTGCTGACTCCGCCAGCCCTGACCGAACACTGTGTCCCTGCTGCTAACTGTAATGAGGTGCACAGAGATGTCGGGTCAGGCTTCGCCCATCTGTGGACTGGAGCCC
>PVKM010029605.1:0-17752 GCA_004027735.1 Carollia perspicillata | reverse complement strand
TTCTCCTTCTGGCACACCTACAATGTGAATGTTGGAATGCTTGAAGTTGTCCCAGAGGCTGCTTACACTATCCTAGTTTATTTGGATTATTTTTTCTTCTTGTTGTTCTGATTAGTTGTTTTTTTTTCTTCCTTATGTTCCAAATCATTGATTTGATTCTAGGCTTCATCCACTCTACTGTTGCTTCCCTGTAAATTGTTCTCTATTTTAATTAGTGTATCCTTTATTTCTAAGTGGATCTTTTTATGCTGATGAGGTCCTCATTAAGTTCCTTGACCACCCTTATAACCAGTGTTTTAAACTCTGCATCTGATAGAATGCTTATCTTCATTTTGCTCAGTTCTTTTTCTGGAGTTTTGATACGTTCATTTGGGCCATGATTCTTTGCCTCCTCATTTTGGCAGCTGCCCTGTGTTCATTTCTATGTATTAGGTAGGGCTGCTATGAATACCTGCCTTGGTAGTGTGGCCTAATATAGTAGGTGTCCTATAGGGTCCAGTGATACAGCTTCCCCTGTCACCCAAGCGAAGTACTAAAGGTGTGCCCTCCGTATGGGCTGAGTACACCCTCCTCTTAGAGTTGAGCCTTGATTACTATCGGTAGATCAATAGCAGGCATTTACCCAGACAAATGTGCTGCAAGGACTGGCTATAAAAACAATGACCACCAACCTCCGCTCTCTATGAAGTATCAGCTGTGCAGGGACAGAGTGGGTGGTGCTCTGACATGGTCTATAGCTGTCCACTGTGTGCACAGGCCCTTGGGTTTCCCAAATGATATAAGGCCAAGGTCAGCCCCCACCTGTTTTCTGCCCAGGGCCACCCTATATAAACTATAAAGCAATCTGAGATGGCTGCTACTTATGCTGGGCTTGGAGATTCCCAGGCGAAGCCAAGCTGTCAATCGAGGCTGGCTGCTGCTAGGGCTGGGCTTGGGGGCACTTAGCAAGAGGTACAGGGCTTGGGGCTCACTGAGGCTGGGCTGTTACTTGTTTGAGAGTATATAGGAAGTTGTGAAGCATGAACCAAGACCAATCACTCATTTGGAAAGGTCACTGTTAACAGCTTGGGTGGGCCTGTAAGTTGGGTAGGACAGAGTCTCTTAAGTGGGGTAGGAGAGAGTCTCAGGGGATCTCCAAGGAGGGGTACAGTATTAGCCAGGTTGATGGAGTCTCGGATATGGCACCTGCCTGTCAGCTCTGTGGCTCAGTGGGGTGGCGGGGGGAGAATTCAGAAAAAGGACAATGGCCTCCACCCACCTTTCTGTCTGGGAGAAAGCTGTCCCCCAGCTCTTGCCTTGATGTCACACACTTAAGTTCTCCCTGTATGCCACTGCTACCTTTCAAGCTGCTATAGATTAGTGCTGGAGCTCAGAGGGAGTGAATCCGAGTAAGTCCATGTGTGGGTTCTTCAAGACGAGCTGTTTGGGACTCCAGAAGTTCCTTCTACCAACTCAATCCCTGCTCATTTTGTAGCCAAGAGTTATGGAGACTTTCCTTCCTGGCACTGAAACCCTGGGCTATATATATGGCCTGGTATGGGGCTGGGACTCCTTGCTCCTAAGATATCCCTCCTGAATTTTTATCCTCCACAGGTGGACATGGGACCAGCCTGTTCTGCGTTTCGGCCCCTTCTACCAGTCTGGATGGATGTGGTTTCTTTAATTCCATAGTTGTCAGACCTCCATTCAACTCCATTTCTGACAGTTCTGAGTGACAGTTGTCCTACAGCTGTAATTTTGATGTGGTTGTGCAAAGATATGAGCCATGTTTACCTATGCTGTCATCTTGCCCAGAAGTCCAAGAATTTCTTAATTCTTATAGGCACTGTAATGAGACTTCTGAAAACAAAACTCAAAGTCTAAGCTTGCTGGAACTGAATTACATTGCGAACTGAATTACATTGCCAACTGAAGTCACACCATCACCAGATCTATTATGACAATGTTAGATTTTTAATTATAAAGAGAGGTATCCACAGAATTAGTTTGAGGACATTTAGGTATATTACTATTAATCTGAGTACCTTGAACCCCTAAAACCTAACAGGCCTCCCTTGGCATCAAAAGCAGCTCTACCACCCAGCCTGAGAAGATTAGTCTTACAATGCCTAAAGATTCTATGACGTCCTCAGCTGAAACAGTAACTTTTCAAGGGAATGTATCAACAGATTCTCCTCCATATCACCCCACAACCATTTTTCACTGCTTCTATAATTATACTCAAATCTCCACAGGAACCAGGGGGATGAATACAAAATCCAACTGAAGAGCTCCTACTATTCACACCGAAAAAGTTGTAAGATTTCTGTCAGTTTCTAACAGTAAAACCTTAAAGAAAATGTCTGGCAATGGATTCCAGGTTTTCCAGGGAGAAAGACATTTAGTGATATAGATGTAAGACCAAAACTTCCAGTCTCAGTGTGTCATCTCAAACAGCTGGGAGTGACCCGATCAGTTCACTCACGTACATAACCGTATCGTTGGTGAATATGTTCTCCCCTTTTGTAGATTGTCTCTTCGTTTTTTTGGTGTGTGCGTTTTTTTGTTTTGGGGTTTCTTTGATGTTTCCCTTGCTGTGCAAAAACATTTTAGGTTGATGTAATCACATTTATTCATATTTTTGTCTTTTTGATGATAGCTATTCTAACAAGTATGAGGTGATACCTCATCACGCTTTTGATTTGCATTTCCCTTTTGGCCATCTGTATGTCATCTTTGGACAAATGACTATTCAGTTAGTTCCTCTACCCACTTTTGAACTGGAATGTTTGGTTTTTCCTATTGAGCTGCATGAGTTCTGTATGTACTTTGGATAATAACCCCTTCTCAGATGTATGATTTACAAATATTTTCTCCCATTCCACATGCTGATCTTTCATTCTACTGATGGCTTCCTATGCTGTGCAGAGCTGCTTAGTTTGATGTAGTCCCACTTGTTTATTTTTTCTTTCGTTGTCTTCATTTTTTATGTCAAATCCAAAAACCCACTGCCAAGACAGATGTCAAGGAGCTTACCTACCACCTCTTTTCTTCTAGGACTTTACAGGTTTCAGGTCTTACATTCAAGACTTTAATCCATTTTGAGTTGCTTTTTGTGTATGGTGTAAGATAGGGGTCCAGTATCAGTCTTTCTTATGTAGCTGTCCAGCTTTCTGAACACCATTTATTGAAGAGACTACCCTTTCCCAGTTGTATGTTCTTGTTTCCTCTGTCATAAATTAATTGGCCACACAGGCATTGGTTTACTTTGGGGCTCTCTATTCTTTGTGTCTATTTTAATACCAATACCACACTGTTTTGATTACTACAGCTTTACAACAGAGTTTGAAATCAAAGAGTGTGATGCTTCTGACTTGGTTCTTTTTTTCTCAAGATTGCTTTGGTTTTAGTGGTCTTTTATAGTTCCATATAAATTTTAGGATTCTTTGTTCTATTTCTGTAAAAAATGCCACTGGGATATTGATAGGGATTACACTGAATCTGTAGATTGCTTTGAGTAGTATAAACATTTTAACATATTAATTCTCTCAATCTATGTGCACAGAATATAAGAGGAGACCCATAAAAACAAAGTATTTATTTAAGAAAAATTGTGTATTTATTCTTACATGTTTAAATTTCAGTCACCTTCAAAGTATTCTCCCTTTGATACACTACACCTATTAAGGTGTTTTATCTACTGCTCAAAATAGTTTTGAACTCTTCGATTTTGATGCCTTTTAGTGCTTTTGCTGGTTTTTGTTTCACCTCTTCCTATCAACAAACTACTTCCCTTTGAAGACTTTTTTTATGTGGGGAAACAAAAAAGTGTTGCTCAGGGTGAGATCCAGTGAACAAGACAGGCGGGGCATGGGGCTCATGTCGTTTTTGGTCAAAAACTGCTGTACACCCAGCGCATGGTGTGGGCAGGTTCACTTGTAAATCACCCATCACAAAATGGGCAAACACTTTGAAAGAATCTTCAAAAATTTCACTAAAGCTAAATGCAGCCTCTCACAACAATGCTAGCTACTGCACAAATGGGTTCCTACACACTCACTGTGGGGGAAGTCTATAAAACAAGGGGCCCTCCAGAAGATAATTGTTTTTTTGGGGGTCCCCCCTGTATCTTTTTCATTTTTTGAGTCTTCTTCAATTTTATTCATCAACATTTTATAGTTTTCAGTGTCCAGATTTTTTGCCACCTTGGTTAAATTTATTCCTACATATTTTATTCTTTTTGAGGTAATTGTAAATGGGATTGTTTTCTTAATTTCTCTTTCTGCTAGTCTACTATTATAAAGATGCAACTTGCAGCCAGTGTGGCTCAACTGGTTGAGAGTCATCCCATAAATCAAAAAGGTCACTGGTTCAATTCCCTGTCAAGGCACATGCCTGAGTTGCAAGTCTAGTCCCTGGTCAAGTGCCTATGAAAGGCAACCAATCGAATTTTCTCTCACATCAGCATTTCTTCTCTCTGTCTCTCCCCCCTCTTTTCCTTCTCTCTACAATAAATAAATAATATGTAACTGGTTTTTGTATATTAATTTATATTCTTCAACTTTAATAAATTTGTTTATTAATTCTAATAGTTTTTTGGTGAAATCTCTATATAACATTATGTTATGTGCAAACAGAGATAGTTTTACTTCTTCCTTTCTGATCTGGATGCTTTGTATTTCTTTTTCTTACCTAATTGCTCTGGCTAGGACTTCCAGCACTATGTTGAACAAAATTGGCCATAGTGGGCATCCATGTCTTATTCCTGATCTTAGAAGAAAAGCTTTTAGCTTTTCACCATTAACTGTGGGCTTGTCACATATGGCCTTTATTATGTTGAGGTATGTTCCCTCTATACAATTACTATTCAATTCCAGCAAATATACCCTAGTGAAAGATTAATATTATACAGTATTGTATCTTTATAATTGTTCTGTCATTATCAAAATGCTGCTTTCATAATTTCTGTACTTACCCTTCCCCAAGTTTCTCTAATACATCAAAAACTTCTTCAGGCTGCTTAGTCAAACTGTCTTCACTCAGCTTTTTTAGCTTACTGGTGACAAAAAGACAAAAAGAAAATATTTCCTTAAGACCTTTAATAAAATTTTTAATTTTATTTTAAAGAGGCAATATTTAGATGATTCAAAACTCAAATATTAAAAAGTACATAGTAAATAATCTCCTTCCTTTTCTTCTCTGTCCAGAAACACCTCAAAAAATAACCACTTTTATTTAGCTTCTTGTGAAGCTTTTATACAAATATGAATGTTTTTATTTCTCCCTTTTTAACACACAGCATTTTTCACACTCTTTTTTATCCACACTGTTATACACTTTGCTGTTTTCCCTTAACAATATATAACTTTATGCTGAAGATCTCTATAACATAAGTACATAGAAAGCATCCTCATTTTTTCCGACATACTACTTTATTGCAAAGATGTAGCATCTCTTACTAATTCCTTGTTTATGAATAGCTAGATTCCCTTTTGCTATTATAAGCAACACTGTGATGAATAAATTTACACAGAAATTAAGTCACATACGTATTAGTATATCTGTAGGATAAATTCCCAGAAGTAAAACTGTGAGGTCAAATGAAAATACACAAAGACAGAAGTATATATAAATAAATATATACAAGTATAATCATCTCATAATATAAACTTAATAATGTATATGACTAATAATATCACTATTATAACTATTACATATTATATATAATTAAATATAGTATATAACTATTATTATAATTATTAAAATTATTGGTTACATTATATTTTATCTACTATAACTGCACATTATATAAGCATACATGTATATTGCTAGTAGCAAATTGCCTCCATGTGATTTGTACCAATTTATTCTCCTACCAGTAATATATGAGAAAGCCTCTTGTCTTACAGTTTAACCAACAGAGTATTTAACCAAATATTTGAACTTCAGTCAATATGTTAGGTGAAAACTTGTAACTCAGAGTAGATTTAATTTGCATTTCTCTTATTATAAGTGAGGCTGAGCATCTCTTAGTATAATTATATGACTAAACCATCTAGTCGTGTTCTTTGCCATCTTTCTCCTGGGTTTTTGTTCTTTTTTTAAATCTGTATACAAGAGAAAACAATCTTTGTTTAGTTTGGACATATTTTTCACTTGTAGTTTAACTTCGCTTATGACATTTTAGTTTTATGGTCTATTTGACCATTTGCCATACAGAAATGTCTTCTTATTTTTGCTTTTCTTTTGTTTTTTTCTTTTATTTAAAAAAAAATCATCCACAAGCATGGCACGTGCAGGTATCTAGAAGCAAAGAGATTAGAGAGACCAAACATAATACAGTACAAATGGAGCTTCACATATGAATGACCAAAAATAATTCAATATGAATCAAGTAAAAATGACCAGAATGGAGAGGTGAGCCAGGTCAGACTTAAAAAGCCTTCTGAACAATCTTAAGGAACTCTATTTTACAAAGATCACTTCCCCTGTAATACAGAGGAAGAATATGCAATGGTATGAGTTTCAACAGCAGTAGAACAGGGAAACTAGTTAGGAGCTGGTTCAACATACAGTAGCACAGAATATAATACTGACAGTAAGGACGGGTAGAAGATAAGCTATTCAACATATTAGAAAGGCATAATCAATATGGAAGTGGTTTTGATTACATAGCGAGTGATGATGGAGAGGAGTTGAGTATGTCCCTTAAGCCTTTAGCTTAAGCAAATTAGTAGATGGTAATGTCACTTACCAAGCTAACAAATACCGGAAAAAAAGTTTGGAGGGAAATATGATGGGTCTAAGCTAACCCACCCAAATGGAGACTTCCCATAAGCAAATATATTTATGAATCCCAAAAGAGATCTGAGTCGAAAATATTATTTTTGGTGTCATCAACACAGAGATGGAGCCTGAAGACATGAGAAGGGACAAAATCATGAAAAAAATGTCAAAGAAGAAATAAGGGTCAAGAAGAAAACAGATCCCAGGAAGGCATCAATACTTAAGAAATGATGTCATATAGGACAAGGAGGTAATGCTTGATCATGTCAAAAGCTACTGAAAGTCCAAACAAAGATTTAAAGGTGTCAATTATAGACTGTCCGCCTCTGACCACAAGGAAGTAACAGGATCTAGAATTATTTGTCTGCCGTAAACAACTAGAAAACTCAACAAAATATAGAAAACAACTATTTTCAGTCATTAGATATAAGGCATTTCAGAACTGAGATCCCTGAGAAAAGGGGACCGCCATCCCCAAGGCTTTACATAGAGAGGCTTGTGCCGACTGAAGCCCAGGGCAAGAGGAACCCAAACAGAGCCAGGCAGTTCTGCTGAGTCGAAGAAACAAAGTTGGGGTTGTGAGGAGGCAAGGAAAATAAAATTTGAATTACAGAATACCTACAAGAAGAAAGCTATGCAGAGAAGGAGGTCCGCAAATCCCCTTGACTATTTAGCTAAATGCCAATCTGTGCATCCTTAAAAAAAAAGACACACTCTACAAAGCCCAATAAAATCAACTTCCTGAGGGAGAACAATGACCAGGTAGCTGTAATAGAACAACTCCCAGAGATCACACGAGGCTGAGGATCTTTCCCACCAGCAAAAGCTGAAAGAACTCTTATAAGGGTCAGTCAGTAGTGATCCCAGAATGACCTTATTTTAGAAAGGAGACAACATTACCAAAACACAAAGGCTACTTTCAGTTCTCCCAAAAGGAACTTAAACACAAGCCTCAAAAATAATGAGCCAATAAGTCTATAACTTATAAGTCTAACTTAAGTATTAAGTAAGTATTAAGTATAGACTTAATAAGTCTATAACTTATTAACTAAAACAACATCCAACATTCAACAATGTACAACTTAAAATTTCAAGAATTCAATCAAAACTTACTAAACGTATTTGAAATCAGGAACTATGACTCATAAAGAGGAGAAAAATTCATCAATTAAAAGACACACAGAAATGGCAGCAATGGAGAAAAATACAGTTGACTCATGGAAATCCCCAAATACAGACCTCCACACATGCAGATGCCCAACCTCTTAGCAAGGACACAGCTGACCCCTGAACAACACGGGTTTGAACTGCATGGGTCCAGTTATACACAAAACAAAAACAGTGTGCATGTAAGCGCACCCACACAGTTCAAACCCACGTTGTTTGAGGGTCACCTGTGTCTTATAAGAACCAATTATGAGTATGTCCCATGTACTCACAGATGTAAAGAAAACGGCAGAAAGAAAAAAAACAAACAGAAATTTTGGAGAGGATAAAACAAAGTGCCTGAAATAAAATTTTCACTGCATAGTTATTTGAGCAGATTAGACAATGTTGCAGAACATGAATAACTTGAAAAAATGTTTAAACGAAAAACCTGAGCCCCACATAAAAATGAAGGACATAGAGATAGATATGGATATAGATTAATAGATAAATAGCTGGATGGAAATATAGATGATAGACAGATACATATATAGAGAGAAGGGGGAAGATAATGGCCAAACATTTTGCAAATTTTATGAAAACAATATACCTACATATACAGGAAACCCAACAAATCTAAAGGTAAATACACACACACATACACAAAGATATATTATAATTAAATTGCTGAACACCAGTAAGAAGGAGAAAATACTAAGTAGTTACTGGAAGAAAACCTATTACTTATATCAAAACAAAACAAGGATGACTGTAGACTTCTTATCAGACACTAAGCAGGCCAAAAGACAATGAGACACAGACACCTTTAAAGTGCTAAGAGAAAACAATCAAATGAAAATTCTGTATTAAATGAAAATATCCTCAATAAATGAAAGGTAAATACAAAAATTTCTCAAATAAAAGGGTGAGAGAATTCAATAAATAGTTAAAAACAATTTTTCAGGCTAAAGAAAACTGATGTCAAAAGAAAACATAAATCTACACCAAAAATATAAAGAGCAACTGCTAGTAAAATATAGGTAACTACAGGAAAGAAAAAAAACCCTTTCTCCCACTCAACAACAGCAGAATACACACTCTTCACAAATGCATATGAAATGTTCTCCAAAAGATACTGCATGTTAGGCCACAAAAAGTAGTCTTATATTTTCAGAATACTGAAATCATACAAAATATCTTCTCCAATCAGAAAGAAAAAACTCCAGAAACATGTGGAAATTAAGCAACATGTTCTTAAACAACAAATAGATCAAAAAAGAAATCACACGGCAATGAAGAAAGTATCTGGACACAACTAAAAATGAAAACACAACGTATCAAAACTTATGGGATGCAGGAAAAGCAGTACTAAGAGGGAAGTTTATAGCAGTAAGCCCTTACAAAAATAGAAAGATCTCAAAGCAAAAACCTAACTACACTTCAAGAGACTAGGAAAACAAACTAAACCCTAAGTTAGCAGAGGAAGGAAATGATAAAGATTAGAACAGAAATACATGTAGACACTAGAAAAACAAGAGAAAAAAATCAGCAAAACTGCTATGGTCTGAGTATCTGCGTCCTCCCAAACCTTGTATGTTGAAATCAAACCCCCAAAGATGATGGTGTTGAGTGTGGTGCTTAAGTCAGGAAGGTGGAGCCCTCAGGAACGGGAGGAGTGGGGTATCTCTCCAAAGAGATACCTAAGGACACAGCAAGAAGGTGTCAGCCATGAACCAGGAAGAGGGCTTTCATCTGACTGTGACTCTCCTGGCACCTTGATCATAGACTTCTGAGCTTCCAAAACTATGAAAAATAAATTTCTGTTGTTTATACCCAGTCTGTGGTATTGTTATACCAGCCCAAACAGACTGAGACAGAAAACAAAGAGTTAGATTTTTTAAAAGACCAACCAAGTCAACAAACCCTTAGCTAAACTAAGGGAAAAAAATATTCAAGTAACTAAAATTAGGAATGAAGGAGAGGATATTAAAATTGATGTCACAGAAATAAAAATGTTTATATGAAAGTACTATAAATAATTATACATAAACAAATCAGGTAACCTGGAAGAAAAGTATAAATTCTTAGAAACACACAGCCTACCAAGACTGAATCATGAAGACATAAAAAATTTGAACAGACCTGCAACTAATAAGGTTTAAGGAATAATCAAAAACCTTGCAACGAAGAAAAGCCTTTTATTAAATGGCTTTCCTATAGAATTCTATCAAATATTTAAAGAAAGAATTAACACCAATATTCCTCAAACTCTCCCAAAGAATCGAAGAGAAGGAAACATTTCTAAACTCATTCTATGAGGACAGTATTACTCTAATATCTAAACTACATAAAAACTATAAACCAATGTCTCTAATAAATATTGATGCAAAAAATCCTCAACATAATACTAGCAAACCAAATTCAACACATTAAAAGGATTATACACCAAAACCAAGTGGAATTTATACCTTAAACATTAAAACTGGTTCAATACATGAAAATCAATCATTAACAAAATAAAGGACAAAAACCATAGTCATTCCAACTGATGCAGAAAAATCATTTGAAAAAATTCAGTACCTTTCCATGATGAAAACACTTAAACTTGAAACAGAAGGAAATTACCTCAATATAATGAAAAGCTCGTAACATACTTAATGGTAAAAGATGGAAAGCTTTTCCTCCAAGGTAAGAAACAAGGCAAGGTTGTCCACTACTATTCAACATAGTATATACTCCCAGTCAAAGCGATAAGACAAGAAACAGAAATAAAACACAAAGAATTGAAAAACAAGTAAAATTATCTCTGTTTACAGATGACATGATTTCATCTGTAGAAAACTCTAAAGATTCCAGAAAAAACACTGTTATAATTAATAAATGTCAGCAAAGTTGCAGAAAACAAAATCAATACACAAAATCCAGTTGCACTTCCATACATCAACAATGACCAACACTAAAATGAAATTAAGAAAACAATCCCATTTATTACGGTATTAAAAAAAGGATAAAGTACTTAGGAATAAATTTAACCCAGGAGATGAAAGATATACATTAAAACTACAAAACATTGCTTAAAAAGAAACAAAAGAAGATACAATAAATGGAAAGACATTCTACACTCATGGATCAGTTAGAAGACTTAAAATTATTTAAATGCCTATACTACCCAAAACAACATACAGATTCAATGCAATTTCTATCAACATCCCAATGGCTTTTTTTTTTTTTTGCAGAAATAAAAAAAAATCCTTAAAATCATATGGAATCTCAAGGGACCTCAAAGAGCCAAAACAATCTTGGGATAAAAGGAACAAAATTAGAGGTCTAACAATTCCTGACTTCAAAACATACTACAAATCAAAAGCAACCAAGACACTGTGGTACTGGTATGAAGACAGATACATAAACCAATGAAACAGAAGAGCCCAGAAATAAACCCTTGCATATATGACCAAATGATATTCAACATTGGTGCCAAGACTACACAACAGGAAAAGGACAGTAAAAAGTGCTGGCAAAATTGGACATTTACATGAAGAATAATGCTGGACTCTTATTTACACCAAACACAAAAATTAACTCAAAATGGATTAAAGACCTAAACCTAAGACCTAGAGCTATAAAACTCCTAGAAGGAAAAGCTTAAATGACATTGGATTTGGAAATTATTTGTTTGAAATGACACCAAAAGCATAGGCAACAAAAGCAAGAATATACAAATGGAACTATATTAAACTTCTGCCCTGACTGGTGTGGCTCAGTGGTTTGAGTGCCCTCCTGCAACTGAAAAGTCACTGACTCAATTCCCAGTCAGGGCATGTGCCTAGGCTGTGGGCCAGGTCCCCAGTTGTGGGCATGCAAGAGGCAACAAATTGATATATCTCTCACACATTTCTCTCTCTTTCTCCAACCCTTCTTTCCCTCTCTCTAAAAATAAATAAATAAAATCTTTTTAAAAAACTTCTGAACATTAAAGGAAACAATCAACAGAGTGAAAAGGCAATCTACAGAATGACAGAAAAAAGTTGCAAACTATATAGGGTGAGGCAAAAGTCGGTTTACAGTTGTTTGTATGGAAAATAATAATCAATAAATAATAATGTAAGAATAAACTCTGGGTTTTTGCATACTCACAACTGTAAACATACTTTTGCTTCACCCTCTGTACATGCTAAGGAAATAATAGCCAGAATAAGGAACTTCTACAACTCAATATCAAGAAATCCAATTTAAAAATAAGCAAAGGACTTCAACAGACAATTCTCATAAGAAGAAATACAAATAAGCCACAAGCACATGAAAAGATGCTCAACATCAGTAGTAATCAGGGAAATGCAAATCAAACCTACAATGAGATAACTCAAACCCCTTAGGATGTCCACTGTCAAAAAAAAAACCAACAGAAAATAACAAGCATTGATGACAATGTAAAGAAACTGGATCTTTTGTGCATTGTTGTTAAAAAATGGTATACCATTAAGGAAATGAGAGGTTCCTCAAACATTAAAAAAAAGCCTTATATAGGTAGCTCAGTTGGTTAGAGCACTGTCTCCATATGCCAAGGCTGTGGGTTCAATCCTCAGTCAGAGCACATCCAAGAATCGACCAATGAATGCATAAATAAGTGGAGCAACAAATTAATGTTTCTTTCTTTTTCTTTAATCAAAAAAAATTAAACATTTTTAAAATTAAAAATATTTTTTTCTATTTCTGCAAAAAGAAAGCCATTGGGATGTTGATAGAGATTGCATTGAATCTGTATGTTGTTTTGGGTAGTATAGGCATTTAAATAATATTAAGTCTTCTAACTGATCCATGAGTGTAGAATGTCTTTCCATTTATTGTATCTTCTTTTGTTTCTTCTTATCACATGATCTAGCATTCTCAATTCTGGGTCTAGATACTAAAGAGTCAAAGCACCAACTCAAAGAGATATCTGTACACCCATATCCACATCAAAGCATTATTCAAAAGAGCCACAAGGTAGAAGCAATCCAAATGTTAGATCAATGATATCCAAAATATGGTATATACATACAATATTATGCAGCCTTGAAAAAGGAAATCCTGTTATATTCCTTTTCAAGACTGAATGATATACCACTATGTACACGCATATACCACATTTTGCTTATCCATTCATCCATCAGTGAACATCCGGGTTGCTTCTACCATTTAGCTATTGTCAATAATGCTGATAGTAAAATCTGGTGTAGAAATAGCTGAGTCCCTGACTTCAGTCACGTTTGTTATTGTTCTAGAAACAGAATTGCTGGATCATGTGGTAAGTGTATGCTCAATTTTTTTAAGGCACTGCCACACTGTTTGTCACAGTGACTACACTAGTTTACATTCCCACCAGCAATGTACAAGGGATCCAACTGTTAGATATCCTAGACAACATCTACTATTCTCACAGGTTTTTTGTTGGTTTGCTCTCATGACAGCTATCCTAAAGAGTATGTATGATATTTCATTATGGTACTGATTTGCATTTCCCTAATGATCAGTGATGCTGAACATCTTTTCATGTGCTTATTGTCTATTTGTCTATCTTATTTGGAGAGATGTCTATTCAAGTCCTTTGCTCATTTTTTATTTGGACTGGTTGTTTTGGCCAAAGACTTTCAAGAGAGACACAAAGGAAGACTTTCTACACTGCCAGATCCAGCTCCCTAGTCAAGAATAATTAGCATACGCCCTCTAGAAGTCTTAGAAAACTAATCATGGAGAAGAGGACCTGGCCAGAGTGCAAATCCAGCAGTGGAGAAAAAACTGTCTTTGACAACAGAGATTCCTCCTTCATAAAGGACCTTCTACCTCATTTCAGTTCTGTAATTTCCAGTGTTTTTTTTCTTTTCTGGCAAATTGCCCTATATTTTAGGAATCACATTAATAGTACCTTTATTACTACTAATAGTAGCTATTTAATGGCATCACTGTTATAAAAGTCATGCTATTATTGCTACGTGCTAATTAAGCACTATGCTTCACCTTATATGTAATATCTCGTTAAAATTAAGTTCCAGTCTTCCACCCTAGCAGTTTCACTTTAAATACTGTGAGGTCATATATCTTTAAAACACATGAAAGGTTTTCATCCTTTAGTCCTTCAACATTCCATTATTAAACAATGACAAAAAGTCTCAAAGTTAGCCTTCAGTAATGAACATTGTCTAAATATACAATGAGGAAACTTATCTTGAATCCACAAAATCAAACATCTTTTCTATTTCAACAACAGTTAAGTATATTTATTCCAAACTAGTAAAATTCAAAGATCATTTTTTCTGCTCCTTTTTGCTTTCTAAAGGACAGGCATTTTGTAAATACTTAATAGATGTTTAGCTCTAAAGCAATCTAAGTGATTCTGTTTCTTTTAACTCTACTACAACATACTCAAGTGAAAGTTGTCCTTTCATCCCCTTGGAAAGTTACATGCTTCTCCAAATGATATTGACAATGCCAAACACATCTTTGAAACACTTTGGAAACTGTCTTCAGAGACAAATCCTTTACAATTACTATTTCATTTGATCTTCAAAAAACCCAAAGAGAGGGTACTAATATCACCTGCACTTTACAAATTAGTATACTGAGTCTTAGGAAAGCTAAGTAACCTGCCCACCACTGCAGGCAGTAAATGCAGAACTGAGGCTAGAATCACGGTCTAACTGACTCTAAAGTCCTGGTTCTTAACTGTTTCACTAATAAGTATCATTATTTTAATAATAAAATAGATACAATTCAATGATCTCATAGTTTACTTTTATGAAACTGTATCAAAATTTAGGGTGATTTAATTATTTACTAGCACTAGAATGAGCTGAAATCTGCCTAAAAAATACTCTACAATGGATAGAAGATTTTTTAAAAGAAAATGCAAGTCTTATGTTTACTCTTTCATACAATTTCCTCTCAGGTTGGGCTCTTTGCCCAAAAGTACTCTAAAATTATAATTTCTTGGCAAAGAGCTTTAAAGGAAAAGAAACTGAGATTTTTCTCCTTCCTTCACCCTTGTACTCTTTAATTTTTATTTTCTAAAAATTTGTTCACTTACCCTCAACTGGCAACTGATATAATTCCTTTTAATTTCTTATAAAACAAACCTACCCAAAGTTAAATGCTGCAATGCACTCCACTCCCTTGCCTTAAAAACATGTTACTGTATTCACTTTCTTAATAACTAATTTTTCAAAAAATGTAATGTAAAAACAGCACATGTGAAAATGCTCCTACATATTCATGTTCTAAAATAAATTTTTTTTAAAAATTCTAAGAAATATGAAGGCTTATAAGTCTCATAACTTTTAATCTAGTTAATATACATTCAACCACCATGCCTAGATATGAGAACTAAGAAAGGGAAAAGAATCTTTGACTGATTAAAAATGAAAGAGGATACGTCTATATGAAAACTGCCAAAGCCTATTCATGCACCTGCCATGTAGAAAAATCTACTGACTTGTGCCAAAGATACTATGTACAAAGGTCTGGTTAAAAACTGGATTTCCTTACTTATTTCTCTACACTTCAAATTTTGAAGATACCATGAGGATTTTGACTCTCTATACTCACAACTCCTCATTCTCATCCATAGAATACTAAAATTGCAATAACCCCAAACATGAATACATTAAGAAGTTAATAAAAGTGTAATTTCAAGGAAAGTCTAAACTCTGCCAATATCAACATCTGTATCATTCAGTGACGCCTGTACTCTTGACTTCTGCAAGCTTTCATGAGCAGAGATGGGAGGCGGAGATGGAGCCAGTGGCTGCTTTCAGCGGTTTGCACAGATGGACGTATTTTGCCTGGTTTCCCAGCGCAGTTTGATTACACAGCAATCGCACGTGTGAAGCCATTTCTCAGCACTTCTCCGTAGTTCTTTGTAAAGCTGAGAAACAGTTCATGATTTTGTGCCTTGTGAAAATAATTCTTACTTTTTTAATTGGGATTGTTTTTACCTGTTTGGTTTTGGTTTTGTAGAAATGAAAATAAAATATTAAAATCCCAGCATTACCTAATACCAAAAAAAAAATCTACCATTACAAGAAAAATAGCCTAACTACTTCACCATAGAAATTCTTTTAAAACTACTATAAAAATAAACTACAATAGAAGTAATGTTACTGCATTTGTACAGGTATAAATGCGCTCCAAAACTCTAACTTGCTTTGGTGATATCACAACTCCCCATAATCTAAGTAATGCTTCAAAATGACAGATTTTTTTAACTTAGGAATTTATAGGCTTTTTAAGGTAAAATCCTATTATTATTTTCATATTAAACTTTAGAAATTTAGAAAAATTTGGAATAATTTTATTCTCTCTCACTGCACAATGTTCTTCTTAGTTAAAAGATGATTTCACAATGTACTATAAGCGCAGAGGAGAAAAAGGCCTCGGGTCAGCAAAAACTGCCACAAAGAGCATGTACTTTGGGAAAGGGAAAGCTACTGTCAGGTCAGGTAATTATTTCCAAGATAAGTAGCAGCTTAGAGAGGGATATAACAATGAGAAATGACAGATAAGAAGAAAACGCAAGAATAAATTTAGGTGAAAAAAACAGCTACACATAGCAACAAAGCTTCAAACACATCAAAAGAGCACATGACAGTTTCTATGAACTAAAACTATGAACAGTTCTCTGAACTGCTTCGGCACGTTTGTGAACTAAAATTCATAAAAAATAATATTAAATCAAGAAAATAAATGATCAGTCTCAGAACACTGGGTCAAGTGTCTTCACTTTGGAATGATTTCCATCAAAACTAGTTGTTTTAAAAGTGTTTTTAAATGTTTTAAAAGTATACTACTTAAAGTGGTTTACTTCACTTATTTAGAAAATCCACTACGTAGTATACCATACTTCCCCACAATGCTAGTATCTTTAAAGTTTCCACCATACCCCTAATTTGGCAGGCTTTTTCACATCATGAGTTTTTATGAATATTAATTAAAGCTGACTAATCAAGTATTCAGATCAGGGTATTTGAATTCTCTTCTACTAGAAAAAAAAGAGAAAAAAATCTGGAAAGTATATAATGAAAATCAAGAGCATAGATGGAAACCTCGACCAACCAGGAAAAGAAATATCACCAAAATATTTTCTTCTCAAGACTTCATGAATTTCCACTGGAATTTTTTTGAATTCTACTGGGTAATTTGACATTTGTTTCTTATAATTCTTAGGAATGGCATAAACAACAAATTTTATTCAGAGCAATCATTTCTCTCAAACGTCTTTTTATGACCAACATTTCACTTATCACTAGAAGTGTGTGCACAGATGACCACTGGAAAATGGTTACCATTGCTATTTCAGTGCAAAGTGACAAACTAGACTTGGCGGTGCAACCTAATGTCTTTTAATACAGTAAATGATCACACCAAAACTAATTCAAGAAAGCAAAGTTATGTGACACACTAACAAATACAAATTACAAACTATGTCACCAAGACAGATATCTTATTTTATTTACTTATTTAAAGCACAATAAAACTTAACAAAAGGGGCTAGTATCAAAACTAAGAAGGCTTAACATATGGCATTTAATACTGATGTGCTTCATTTTGCAACTCATCATATTGTAGTCAGGGTTAAACTTATAAAGCAGCCTCAAGTTGCCCTTGAATTGTTTCTTTGTCTACAGATTTTTTTAAATTTTATTTATTTATTTTTACAGAGAGGGGAAGGCAGGGAGCAGGAGGGAAACATCAATGTGGGAGAGAAACATCAACCGGCCGCCTCTCCCAAGCCCCCAACAAGGGACCCAGCCCGAGACCCAGGCATGTGGCCTGACTGGGAATCCTTTCGGTTTGCAGAAGGATGCCC
>PVKM010029604.1:0-17690 GCA_004027735.1 Carollia perspicillata | reverse complement strand
ATAAGGTCAAGTTCAAGGAGTTCATCATCACCAAGCCCTTATTATATGAAATGTTAAAGGGATTCATCTAAGAAAAAGAAGATAAAAAATATGAATAATAAAATGACAGCAAACTCACACTTATTAACAACCACAGCTAAAACAAAAACAAACTAAGCAAACAACTAGAACAGGAACAGAATCATAGAAATGGAGATCACATGGAGGGTTATCAGCAGGAGAGTGGGAAGGGGAGAGAGGGGGAATAGGTACAGAGAATAAGTAGCATAGATGGCAGGTAGAAAAATAGGCAGGGGGAGGTTAAGAATAGTATAGGAAATGTAGAAGCCAAAGAACTTATATGTATGACCCATGGACATGAACTAAAAGGGCAGGGAATGTGAGTGGGAGGGGGTGTGCAGGGTGGAAGGGAATAAAGGGGGGAAATGGGACAACTGTAATAGCATAATCAATAAAAATATATTCTAAAAAAAGAAAAAAATATTCGCACACTCAGTGCTAAGCTCACATTATGAGAGAGTTACAGGGACAGAGACCCTGAGGAAACAGCGTATTCCCATGTCCTAACCCACCCTCTTTCCAGGAAGTACAGTCACTGCAGGGAATGCTTAACCTGTGTTTTTCATGTGCGTTCTAGGATGTGAATAGTAATATTTTGAAAATGGGTTCATTTGAAAAATATTAGGTTAAAGAATATTAAACAAACCTCTCTTTTAAAGTGTTTGCCTTTTGCCTTCAGTGTGAATATTCAAAGGGGGAATCCCATATGCCATGTTTCCCAAAGTTATTTGATTATAGAATGCTATTGTCATACAACTAATATTCCAAAGAACACTCTGGAAAAGATCTGCCTCCCTCATTCCCCATAGCAGTTGCAAGTGAGAAGCCAAATGAGACATAATCTTGGTGGTTCTATCTAAAAAGAAAGAGGTCAGACCCTATTAACTGGGGTGGTCTGCAACTGGGCCATCTCCTAAGGGGACCTGCCACCTGGAGCTACTTCCCCAGTGTGGCCACCCACTTCTGAAGGAGCCACCGAGAGAGGCAACGGGGCTGAGGACTTCCGGTACATTACTACTGTGATGACGAAGCGCAGTTATTAGAAGAGAGCATTGTTTAGTAATCATTTCCACTCGTTTGATTAAATGATTCAAATAGGTGGATATATTGTCTACTAATACAATAATTTGCACTTCTGGAGTTTTTTGTCAGTTGCATGTAAGCATTTATTTTGAGGATCTGGAAAATCGGAGTGGGTGGGAAACAATAACTGGTCTTCAATGGGTCCGAGTGGTTAGATGTGAATTCTTCTGTGTGGATGTGCATGCATCTGCAGGGCCAAGTGAGTAGACGACAACTACATTTTCAAGTGTTAGGAAAAGCTTGTATGTAGAATCTGTGGTTAACCATGCCCTTCTAAAAAATATGGTTAAAAGTGTTTAGTGGCCAAAAGAAAATTAGGCCACACTTAGATTGATTTATGCTGTGCATAATTAACATTTTAATAAGAAGTGAAAATCCAGTGCACCATCTGAATACTAAATTCAGATAATGATGGTCTCACCGACCCACATAGCGAAAGTTTACAGAGCTGCATGTCAGGAGCCCCGCGTCCAGCTTGGCTCTGTTGGGAACTGGGTACATATAACCTTGGAAGAGTCATTTAATTTGCCTGTGACAGAATATTTTTCATTTGCAAAATGTGGGAGTTGAGTTAGTTGATCTCTAAGTCACCTTTTAAGTCCAAAATTTTGTGACTGTGAATTACATACTTCTTAGGTAAAGGAAGGAATGATGGAAATTTTATAGCTGGTTCAATACTCTGCACTAATTTAAATTACTGAACTACATTTTTCAAATAAAAATTATATTCAGTTGTTAGTTAACTTCTCTTTAATTTTTGTTTTAAAAACATCAATTAAAATAGTAAAATGTAATAGGAATTTTTCATGGAAATAAAAAATAATAAAGAAGAGATCACAGTCTGAAAAATATTCTAATGCAGCAAATATTGTTTTCAGATCTTAGTTGCTTTCTGAATAAAATTATTAGTGTCTGATATACAAAAATCATCCAAACAGGGACTCTGCTCTTTGTTGCAAAGAACGGGCCAGGTAGAATCCAAAAATAGTACTATTTTTCCAATAGATTTGTCTCCATTGTCTAAAACTTGCATATATTTTTATCCTATTTAGTTGTGTTTGATCAAGTATTTTTACAGAAATGTTTCCTGTTTCTTTTTTCCCCTGAAATAACCACCTTAACACCCTCTCTTGAAAGTGATGAGTATAAGAAGTCATATTCATCAGTATCAGTGGCTTCCTGGTAGTTATCGGGATACCTTTGGAATTGCAATGTACTTTTCAAAAAGTCTTGAATATTAACATACTGTATAGTGAATCAGTTATGTTAAACTGGTAATAAGGCTACAAAGTCTTCTTATGTTTGGTGTATTAATGATTCTTCACAGGTAGTTACACACTTAAGAGTACACATTTGCAAAGAGGAATCTGCCTGTATGTTTGTATGTCTGTCTATCTATCTAATCTATCTACCTACCGCATGAATACTTCTCAAACTCCAGGTATGGGCTTAACAAAACTTTTCAGCCACTTTGGCTAAACTTGGAAGTAATTGTTCCAGAATAGGTTTCAAGATTTACAGCAACCACTGAACTGAAAGTGAAAAAAAAAGTATAAAATAACCCTATCTTAAAATAGTTCCTAGTCTTTGGAAAATGTGAGTGGGGCTAGAGGATGATCTTGCACTTGAGGGATGTTGGAAATGAGGCCCACACTGCACAATGCAGTGTCCTGGTGTGCTGCTGGCCAGAGGCAGTAACCTTTCTCTAATTGCTGACTGGGATCATACCATTTCTAAGGTAGAAAAATCACCACCAGAAAACAGTGAGCTGTAGGAATCAAATACATTTCAAATAGCAAAGGCGCCTGTACAACAAGGACTAGAACATCCTCAAATACCAAACATGTGCTGTTGTGTTTAGGACCAGGGAAAAGAAAATCTATCAAATGATTCTTTACTAATTAGTATTTTTTTCTCTTTTGTGCATGTGTGTCTTGTTTTTAATGATTGCTTTGGGTCAAGGCCAAATATATAATTTTTCCAACAGAGTTTCTTCCATTGTCTAAAATTCGGATATATTTTGTGTTTGACTGAGTCTTTATAAGAAGGTTTTCTGTGTTTCCCCCCATTGGAAAACATGAAACAAAAACCTCATAAATACTCTCTCTCAAAATCTGTGGCATTTCCTAACCTAAGCCCTTGGTCGCTAGTCATAAGGACATTTGGGAGACCATACCTCACAACTGACAGATTATGCCCAATAAATCTTGGTCCCCGGACTTCTTTGTTTGAACTCTGTAGTGAAATTTTATGAAAAAAACTTCTGTTCACAGACTGAAAAATATATTTTTAATAATCAAGCGTTAAAAATACTATCGTTTTCTTCCATACTCTGCCTCAGTTCTTTCTTCTACATTTTGATTTTTTTTTCACATGAAATTCTAAAAGAGTTAAACTTTGACCGCCCCATTAAATTAGAAAAATTTATTTTGACTTTTAGCTTTATTGTCTAATCTCTCTCTGCATGTATGTAATCCATATAAATTATATATGTATATATCTACACACATTTAGCTTTTAACTCAAGGACTGAAGCAGGTATGGTACCTATGCATATTAAAGAAACCCTAATATAAAACAGTGGGAAGGCTTGTGGCAAGAAATGATTTACAGCCATATCAGTTCTACATTGAAAACCATCAGATGATAAAGTATGAGATGAACTAAGGTAAACTTTCACACCTCACACATCATTCCCTTGTGTCCACATGCTCCGAGTGACAGCTTGGTCCCAATCCAGTCTCAGGTACATGAGCCATGACTCAGAGCAGATCTGAATATAAACCAATTTATCCCATCCCTCCATCCATCCCTCCATCCACCCACCCACTCCTCCAGCCAAGCTGCCACAAAGACAAACTGATGGCCTACTGTGTACTAGGGACTATGCTAGCACTAACGGTACACAACACTGTAAAAGCAGGTTTTTGTTTGAAAAACCCGAGTATGCATGAGGTTTAAAACTACCCAAGAATTTTAAGCATAATTTGTGGGGTCTTTGGAGGAAGCAGATCAAAACAAGCCTAGTTATATAATGGACCTAAACTCCTACTACCATTCTTCAGGGTGCTCCCCCACCCAGGTAGACTTCCAGCAGGAACTATTTAGGGAGTGTGCATAGAAAAGGAGACACGACACTACTCTTCCCTCTGAACACAAAAATTCCCACTAGCTCTCCTGGGACTGTTGAGTACGTACATTGAAACCTGTTTTTCTCTCTCTCTCTCTCAAATAAAAATAAATAAATAAATAGTCTTTTCACATTGCCAAAGACTATGATCAACTAGGAGAACTCTCAGTTATATCTGCTCATTCCAGACACATTTTGCACTATTACTAGCCTCATCTTACATGGATTTCCAAATAAATTAGTTTATTTCTCATTCATAGAGGTCTGGGTTTCACTAGGAACAAGAATGTTGAAGTCATCAGAAATGATTAAACATAGTAGCATTAAAAATACTTCTTTTTCTGTCTTTAGCACTTTACAGCAGTCATTTCATGTTACTGGGATGCAGAGATTCTAATGGGAGGCGGCATAGAATATAGTTAAAAACCCTGCCTCTGAAGCCCGGCTGCCTCGCGTCAATTCTGGTCGTTCCACTGCCATTTGTGTAATGTTGGGGATAAGTCACTTAATTTCTCTGTACTTCAATTTGTCCATCTGTAAATAGGGGATGATAATAATAATCATAGTGCCCAAATCTCAGAAGGTGGTATTAAGAAATAAATAACATGGTTCATAAAAAGCTATCATGTAACCACACTGAAATGTTAGCCACTATTATTTTCATCTTCGACAGTAACACTTGCAGAGTGACTGATCTGGGACTTGATTTGTTATATCTAGGTATGCTGTAAATAGCCATGAATAAATATTAATCCCATTCCACTAGTAAAATGACTCGAGGGAGACCAAGTGACTAATTTGAGTATCTCTACTAAATTAAGATGGAATTAAAAACCCACAAACCACCTCTGAAGCTTTCTTCCTTAGGCTTTGCCCAAAAGGATGCCCATTATAAACCTTGGCACTTATAACAATGGCACATCCACGGACTTGGAGTTCAAAGTGCTTCACCCATCTTGACATTCACAGGATCACTGTTCAACATTTACCAAGCACCTATGCGATGTGCAGGACTATTGTCTGGCATTAAAGCATTTTCTCAACTTTGTGGATAGAAAAACAAAATCAAAAAAAGGCAAGAGCTGCACTGTCACCTCCAAAACCATAGGAGGGGTTGATATTATAAAAAAATACTGATTCCTTCTACCACATAACCCAGGATTCTGTGCCTTACCACACACTACCCCATTGCATCCATAAACAAAGTTTTTAAGACCCTTGCCTATTTATCATATTTGTTTTTCTTCATCTCTTAATGGTTACATAGCATTCATATAGTTCTCAGAATAAAATAAACATAAACTTTATTACAAAAACAAAGCTAGGATTTGTTCATAAGGTAGCATAATGATAGAATTTCACTTATTTATTAAAGACACAAGTTGGTCCGCAGGCTATGAAAATAGCATATACCTTTCATAAGAGTTACATTTTAATTAAAGCAAATAGTGACCATGGATCGAATTCTTAGGAGTAAAGAATAACTCTTAGTAATACCACCAATACAAAAACAAAACCTTTTAATTAACCTGTCTTCTAATCTCAGAGTTAAGAGGTTTTAAAGGGAAAAAATTGACTTATAAATATATCACATTTATTAGTATAGTAGGATATAAGCCATTAACTTCCATAATAATGAAAAGTCATCTTTTTCTCATTTCATGTCCCTAGAAAGAGTAGTGTCCCACAAATATAAAACAGCCAGATAAATTTTAACAGAAATGGTTGAAAGTTCACTGGTTGTTTAGATTTTCCTAATCTCTTCCTTTTTTTTAATCAAAGTGGCTATTCTGCATTTATGATAGCATTTATTCTCTCTGGCCGAGCTTGACAACTGTAATGGTTATCACGTCCTGATGGAAGATGTAAGGCACTCGTGGAGTGGTGCGCATTGTCTGTGGATCATTAGCTAATTTTTAAAACTTATTTATTGTTGTTCGATTACAGTTGTCTGCATTTACCCCTCACCACTCTCCCCCAACCACTCCTCCGTAACCTCAGCCAAATCCACCTCCCTCCCTTGCTTCCTCCCCACCCTTTGTTTTCTCCCTGTGTCCTTTATAGTTGCTCCTGAAAACTCTTCCCATTATCCCCTCTCCCCTCCCCTCTGGTTATTGTCAGATTGTTCTTAATTTCAATGTCTCCGGTTATATTTTACTTGCTTTTTTCTTTTGTTGATTAGGTTCCTGTTAAAGGTGACATCATATGGTATTTGTCCCTCACTGCTTTGCTTATTTCACTTAGCATAATGCTCTCCAGTTCCATCCACGCTGTCGCAAAGGGTGGGAGCTCCTTCTCTCTCTCTGCTGTATAGTATTCCATTGTGTAAATGTACCACAGTTTTTTGATCCACTCATTTATTGATGGGCACTTAGGTGGCTTCCAGTGCTTGGTTATTGTAAATTGTGCTACTATGAACATTGGGGTGCATAGGCTTTTTTGGATTGGTGCTTCAGGGTTCTTAGGGTATAATGGCCAATTAATATTTGACAAAAGGAGAAGAAGCATAAAATGGAGTAAAAATAGCCTCTTCAACAAATGGTGTTGGGAGATCTGGACAGCTACATGCAAAAAAAAATGAAACTTGATCACCAATTTACACCATACACAAAAATAAATTCAAGGTGAATAAAAGACTTAAATATAAGTTGTGACACCATAAAAGTCCTTCAGGAGAACATAGACAGGAAAATCCCAAGACATTCCATGTAGCAATATCTTCACTGATATGTTCCCTAAAGCAAGGAACATAAAGAAAAGAATAAACAAATGGAACCTCATCAAATTAAAAAGCTTCTGCATGGCTAAAGAAAATAGCATTAAAATGAAAAGAGAACCAATTATATGAGAAAACATATTTGTCAATGATACCTCGGAAAGGGTTTAATCTCCAAAATATATACAAAATTCACATGACTTCATTCCAGGAAGGCAAACAACCCAATTAAAAAATGGGCAAAAGACTTGAACAGACCCTTCTCCAAGGAGGACATACAGAGGATCCAGAGACATATGAAAAGATGCTTAGCATCGCTAGCCATCAGAGAGATGCAAATTAAAAACGCAATGAGATATCACTTCACACCGGTCTGAATGGCCATCATAAACAAATCAACAAACAACAAGTGTTGGAGAGGATGTGGAGAAAAGGGAACCCTAGTGCACTGTTGGTGGGAATGCAGACTGGTGCAGCCACTATGGAAAACAGTATGGAATTTCCTCAGAAAACTGAAAATGGAACTGCCTAATCTCTTCTTAAGGACAAGCTCTTGGGGAAATCCCTTTTTGCTGACCACTTTCAACAAACATATCAAAACAACCCACCATACTACCTGCAATTTTAAAAACTAAAAAACTGACTTTTATAATTCAGTTGCCAGGAGTAAGGCCTTGTATGCTTCTACTTTGGCAATAGCTATGAGACTGCAAGTCAGACATTAGACTTTGATTATCCTTCCACCAATCCATGCTCCATTAAACTAGATGCAAAAGAAAATCCTCAGCCCATAAAATATATAGACATGGACACATGTATGTCTTCTGTTAAATATTTCTCAAGGATGTATCTTCCTATCAGGATGTTCATCAATATGTGTATATGTGCATGTGTGTATGTGTACATACACGTGCACACACATACATACATGCTATGCACACATATGCATGTGCATATATGTGTCTATACAGAATATGTGTGTACATGTGTATTGTTTTAAACCCTTAGCAGTAGGACTCAAGAAATAGCTAGTCTTCTGATCAACTTCTAGCTAAGTGGGCAGATAGAAAGACCCAGATTTAGGTCTTGACTCAGACTGCCTGAGTGAAGCTAAGCACCTTTCTTCTTCTTTTTTTAATCCTCACCCGAAGACATGCTTATTGATTTCAGAGAGAGAGAGAGAGAGAGAGAGAGAAACATCGATTGGGCACCTCTTGTATGCACCCCAACTGGGAACCAAACCCACAACCTAGCCATGTGCCCTGACTGGGAATCAAACCCATGACATTTTGGTTTACAGGATAACATTCCAACCAACTGAGCCACACAAGCCAGAGCAGGGCTCCTTTTTTAACCCTTCTAGGCCTTAGTTCTCTTCTTTGTGAAATGAGAAAATATATGACATCTAAGTTCCCTTCCAAATACATCATTTTGTATATCTTACTTTGTGATAGTGACATTTGTAAACTCTGTAGAGTTCAAAGACACTTTCTCTCCAGTCCTCTCAATTGATCCACATCATTGATTTTCAGAGGTGGGTAAGGATGTTATCACTACTTAATTTTTTCCTAGCAAGTGTTCTGCTTTGTTATCCAGCAGGATTCACTGGAGGCAGTAAGGTCTAAAGCACCATCCAGAAAGATTTCATTTTTGGGAGTCAGAACAAATACTCCCTTGAAAAATTTCCTCCTACTCAGTGGTTCCTCATCATGAATCATTCAAAGTCTTGCTTAAAAGAAAAATATTTAAAGAGAAAGAGAAAATATGATGCTATATGCTTCTGCCAATGCAGTCCTTAATGGAGGACACTCCTGTCAATTTTAGGTTGAAAATAAAATTTAATTGCCACTTGATAAATATCGTTTGCATGAAGATGAGTTTCCCTGAGCTACTGCAAATTTTAAGAGAGCACTGGGACTTAGGTAAAATTGGGTTTTTATTTTTCGAGCTTATCTTTGTAAAACATATCTCTATATGTTGGAAATTAACAGGTAAAATAGCTTTCAAAGGGGAAAAAAGAAGGCCCTCATTACTAAAAAGAAATATTCTGAATCCAGGGTGGAATTCTGAGTATCTTTGATGTCTTGTCAGCTGCCTTACTTCAGGAAGACAAAAAGCAATTCCTCAGAAATATGTTAATAATTTACAGTTAATAAAACACAATAAAAATTGTGATATTATTTCACCTTTGCAACAACCCTATAAGGTAAGTAAGGTTGTCCCACCCAAGTACCCAATTATTCTTAATCACAGGTTGTCTAAAAGACTCATTTTTGCCATTATATCTAACCTCTTTCTGATTTCTTTTCTCATCAAAACATTATGAAAGGCCAGAATTGCAACATTACACTATTTGTGTTTGCTCACCACTTTCCCTCTCTTTCCCGGCCCATTACCCACATGCCCCTTCTACCCATCACTGCTTTCCTGCAAAGAGGCAGGAAAACAGCCAAAGGAGATAGGAAACAGAAAGGAGAGAGGAGAAACAAGATGCCTCCGTAATTTTTGATTACCAATTGGCTGTAAAATGTCATAAATAACTAAGTCCATATTTGAAAGAGCATAAAAACTTGATTTTACAACATTTTATCAGTCTAAGTTGTCATTCATAGCAACAGTCTGTATAGCCCATAATTAATCTGAAACAATGCAAAGTGCAATAAGATTTGCTTTTGTCATGATGTAGATATATTACATTGTGTTCTTTATATTGGCATTTGTTCACATGTGACAATAAAAAATTCTCAAGCAGGATCCTTAACTCGCCAGAATAGCTTCCTCCCTGTCCTAGCAGAAAAGTGGAGGTTGCTATATCTCTAGCACCAGGATGTTCTACTTATAACATATGGTATCCTCATCTTTTGGGCTCTGTGACTTTTCACCTTGCTATGTCCCAAGGGCTCTCGTGGTACTAAATCATTTCTTTTTCTGTTCCAATTTGGAATACTATCTCAAAATATGTTTAGAAGTTGAACTAGTTTTAACTTTCCCTTCAAAAAAGAGGAAAACTAGATGGTTTCCATCGGTTCATTTACCCTTTCACCTTTGCAAAAACATGGGTTAATGAATACGTATCTAATAAAAAGTAATTTCCATACTGTGTTTGAATCTAGCAATTTTGTAATGGGTATAATTTTGAACAGAAATGAAACAGTCTCTACGCATGATAGTGAGGCAACTAAAAAAAGAGAAAGTATACTAAAGCCAACTGTCATTAAGCATTCAAAACTCCTCAATTCATCTTTCAAATTTACAGCTGGAGCTCTAGAAATCAAATTAACCTTTTCTACTTCAAAATAATTCAAAGGCCTTAAATGTAAACATTCA
Organism: Carollia perspicillata; assembly: GCA_004027735.1. Classification (NCBI taxonomy): domain Eukaryota; kingdom Metazoa; phylum Chordata; class Mammalia; order Chiroptera; family Phyllostomidae; genus Carollia; species Carollia perspicillata. The sequence continues at coordinate 7,374 of PVKM010029604.1, read as the reverse complement.
AAGCTATGTGACACCAAACACCATCTTTAACTCTACCTCGATGTTATTTCCTTAATCAATTAAAAAAACCAAAACAGCATTCCTATCTTTGACTTCATCCTCTTGACAGCAAGCTTAAGGGATTTTTGAAAACCTCTCACTCACTTCTCCAACCACAGATTTCTCTATCCTGACAATTTATATATGAATGTCTCTGACAGCCACCAAGGAAGAGGTCTTCTGATAAAGTCCCACACATTTTAGAATAAACAGATCAATCAGAAGTTTATAACTACAGTGGCCTTTCGCTTAAGTAGAAAGCCAAATATGAAGGTGAACAGACTTTCACTACTTTTCAACTTCAAGCTTTCTAATCATATAAATTTTTTTGCATGTTTCACCTTTTAAGCAAGATCATGAGACCATAGAGAAGAAAATAAATAAATAAAAAGATCCTGGCCTGGAACTACTTAATCCTCAAATATATATACACACACGTATATATTTGAGAATTTTATATATATTATGTGTATTATATATATATAACTACTACAATGTTTCTATGTCTCAGGCACACATTTTCACAAAAAAAATTAAAAGTAATAGCAATCTATTAAATTAAATATCTTACAAATGGATTATAGTATAAGTTTAAAATTACTTGCATTAGAATCTCCAATGCCACCTTCAATATCCTGTGAGAAGGCATTTTCTGAGCCATAATCATGTTCTAAAACTGCCAACTTGATTCAAGGCTGCCACAATACAATGAGTAAACCAAAATATGAAACTTACCTTATTATAAATAAGTGGCAAATTGCAGGCACTTCTCAGCTTGCAGCTATCTAGCATAGTTGATTAGAAAGAAACAAAACATCTTTCACTCCAGTGAAGAGAGCAGCACACTAAGGCTTTCCTTACTGAATCCCAGCAAGGGACGCTGAGCGCCTCCCAGGACTAGTAACGGCGTCTTCGCAGAGAGCACTTGCTGCTCTGAACTGCAGTGACTTAGAATGAAATTAAAAGGAACCCGTGATGTTTAAATACCATTGCTTCACACTCACAGGATATGACTCACCTCTCTCTCGGACCAGTAGGGGTAGAGTTTCCCTTTGCAAAACTGTTAGATTACATAACAAACATCACACTGGGGGTCCTCAAGTGTTTACAAACTAACACTTAAATTGTTCACCTGTGAAACATATCTTTTTAGTAATTAACCTCTTCCCTGTGGCACAAGCCACAGACAGAAAGGAGAATAATAACACGACACAAAGAAAAATGCTTCTGCTTGCTCTCTGCGGTGAATTAATTTAATGTTATTAAATGTACGTGAACTTATCGGCATCTTGACAGAGATATAAAAAGAAAAGAAGCACCCTAAAGTCACTAACATTCCCATCAATGCAAAAACAATGTGGAGAGTAAAACTTATTTTAACATGCAAGAGGTAACAATTCCATACAACACAGTAGCATCTCCTTCACTAAGTAGAGAATGGGAAGTGTATTTTCATGGTTTGCTGTTGCTGATTCCCACAGAAATCTCGTCCTGCCCGGTCATTACCTTGCGATACTCGCTCTGCCTACCTCTCCTTCACCTGGGCTGTGGGCATTTCTGAAGAAACATAACTGATGCCACAACTCCTCTAGGAAATGTAGCGGTTTTCTGTGCTTTCTCTCCCCTCCTGAGCCATATAAAGCTTGATCGCATGTTGAATCATAATATATGGATACCTCAGTCAATAAATGGGATAGATTTACACCCTCGGAGAAAAACGTGCTACATAAATTCAATTGCCAGCAACATCATCAAGGACAAAAAGATTTTTTAAAAACACATGTCAATAATACCAAATAGACTGAAATTATCTAGATGAGGATGGTTCAGTATAAGGTAACCACATATGTAATTTTAAACATTTTAGTGGTCACATTAGAGCAAGTATAGGAAATGGAGTTGCCAAAGAACTTATATATGCATGATCCCCAGACATAAACAAAGAAGGGGTGATCACTGGAGGTATTTGGGGGGTACCGTATGGAGGAGGCAAAGGGGGAAAAATTGAGACAACTGTGATAGCATAATCAATTTTTTTAAAAAGAAAAAGGGAATGTAAAATTAATTTTAATGTTTACCTCAATATACTAAAATATTACAATTTCAACATTTAGTCAATACCAAATTAAATATTTTACATTTTTTGTACTGGTCTTAGAGATCTGATGTGTATTTTCCATTTATAGTACATTTTCTTTGGAACTGGCTACATTCAACTGCTCAATAGCCACACATGGCTAGCAGCTACCACATTAGACAACGGAAATCTAGAGTTGGAGGTTCATTCTTAATCCTCAGGTTGCAGTTTCAGAGAGGTCTCCCTTTACCGCCTTACTGACATGACCTTGCGCAGTTACTTTCTACCTCATGAGCCTTTTAATTTCCAAAATAGTGCATCACACCCTGGAATTTTCTCCTTTATACATTTGTTTACTTCTTTATAATATGTGACCCCTAACAATAACGTAGGAAACCTGAGGGCAGAGTATAGTCAATATTTTGGCCCCAGCCTCTGGCATGGTAAGCCATAAATAGCAGAATATAACAAGCATTGCTTTATAAATGAATAAATAAAATATAGAATTTGTGCTATAGTTTGCTAAATGATCTATCATATATCTGATTTTTTTAGCAAATACATTGGATAACACTTTTCTGCATTGAAAAATTCTCTTTTTTATAATGTTAATGATCTTCAACCTGTAACATGCTTCATTTTCATATACAATATTATACATAAACATACTTATTTTATTCTAGCAAATATTTGAAAAGGTACTTATACAAATGATTTGGTCCTTATGTTATAAATCTCTGTACCTATAAGACATTTATAGGGAACATTGATATATTGGCCTGACCAGCACATGCCTCCTCCTTTTGGTATCATCACCCTCATTTTTATCTGGCAAGCCACCCCCTCTTTCCTCCTCGATCCACATGTTTTGAGCCATGATGAGTTGGCTCCAGAAGCGGGCGTGTGATCCATATCAATCAGTGTATACTAGTCACAGAGCTACAGTAACAGGGTCAAGAATGGGCATGTGGCCCACGCTAATTTGGTGAAAGCCAACCCCTCCACTTTTGCTGATACTGGGAAAGAGGTTGCTCGGTTTGTAGAACGTAAGCCTGGAACTGCTGGTTGACATATCTGCTATCTATGAAGTCAGGTTGTCTGAAAAAGATGCTACCCCGGAGAAAACCAAAGTCAAAGATGTGAAGGCAGATAGCAAACCATACCTTAGTTCCTAAGTCTGGCCATGCATCAGTTCACATCTGCCCTCGGCAGTGATGATGGATGTACTAGACTGTTTACTGCAGAATTTTATTTAATAGTGAAAAACTGAAAACTTTGCAATAGGCCATGAACAGTGGGAAAGTTAAATAAAAAATGGGTTAACCATGAGAAGGAATATTGTGTAGCTATTAGAATGTACCAGAGTATCCTGGCATACTGACAAGCAAAGCTCCTTTAAAAAAAAACCTTACCTGTTTAAATGGAAATAACAGGTTACAAAAAAACACACCATCCCAGTAGTTATGGGTACATAAATTTTACATGCAAATTCATGGAAAAGCACTTGGATGGCTGCGCACCAATTGTGGACAAGTGGTTACATGTGGGGAAGAGATTTGAAATAAGAAAGTGATGGGGGACTGATTTTGCTCAGCTTATTACCTACTGCATAAATCTGATAACATTAAAATTAATTTATATATTATCTAGGTAATTTGAAAAGAATATATTACTCTTTAAAATAATTATTTGATATTTTATATCTCCATATTGAACAACATTATTGTCACTCTAAGTGGACTACTATTCTTTATTTTTTATTAAAAAAACAACCTAATAGAAAGAAAAGTGCTCTTGTCTCCCCCACTGTCTCCATTCTTTACCAGCCCAAATTTATGCATTCTCTGTTTGTTGTCTGGCTAAGAACACTCCAAGATAGAGACAAAGGCGAGAGAGAGACAGGAACGGACAGCAAGCTATATTAAGATCTCTGACGAGCCTTCTAACATTGGCCCATGTCTTCACATTTGTTTTTTATCTTGACCCTTTGAAAGCTCTTTTATTGACTTCAATAAAGTACAGCTTGGATTTACTCAACTGTCAACATACTAGCCAAGTGTTTATAACAATGTGCCTTGTATTAATTGTTAGCCTTGAATCAGATTAAATAAACTTGCTTATTATCAATTCATTGAAAAACTTCTCATCTCTGAACTGGGCACTGTTACTTTCCTAATTAACATAAAACCTAAACCCTTTACTGCTTTTTAGGCTTGCTCTAGTCCTCCAAAATCTTCACATTATCTTGGATATGTGCATACCACGTCATGCTTTTATATTCCCTCTGATTTCTACGATATTCTTTCTTTGAAAATTACACAGCTAAAGATGCTTGGAGCCTGAGGCAGGGGTCGGGGTCCTTTTGATACCAGCATTTGAATTTATACCGTGCTGGCAAAGTGATGACTTTGTCAAGCAGTGAGTGCTGCTCTATTTTATTCTCGAAGCCCCCTTTTCCTAATGTCCTAAAGCTCCTACCTGAAACTTCCAGAGTCTGCTGACCTCCTCCTTTCATCCTTCACTTAAAACGTTAACATTACACCAACTATGCTTCAGATTTTCTGGAAGAAATACAATATTATAGATACAGTTAAAGCCCCCAGACTCCCCTACTTATTCCATCTCTTTCCCCTCTCTCCAAAGGTAAACATGCTACAGGGCTATCTTTTATCATTCCATATATCTTTGTTTTTAAATTAAAATTGTGACTTTTTAAAAAATTTTATTTATTTATTTAGAGAGAGGGGAAGGGAGGGAGAAAGAGAGAGAAAGAAACATCAATGTGTGGTTGCCTCTCACATGGCCCACACTGGGGACCTGGCCTGCAACCCAGGCATGTGCCCTGACTGGGAATCGAACTGGCGAACCTTTGCTTCACAGGCCCATGCTCAATCCACTGAGTTACACCAGCTACTATTTTTAATATTTTTGTTAAATGTCTCTGTATCCCTAAAATGCTGATGCATGTTTTAAGTTTTATAAAATAAAATCATAGTATACAGATCCTTTAATTAATTAATTTTTGCTTCACACATTATCTTCTTGGGATTTACATGCAGTACTTTTGTTCTTTTTTAACTGCTATATAGCATTCTAATCCATGCATCCATTCTTCTCTCAGTGGATATTCAGGCTGTCTCTAATCTATTGTTTTGTTAAACTACTCTATTTCTCATAAATGTTCAAGAATTTCTTTAAAAAGTATATACCTAGGAATGAAATTATGAGGTCATAGGATACACACAGCTTTGTCTTTACTAATATTGCCAAACTACATCTCACATAATCAGACTAACAATTCAACGAGCAAAAAATTTCCACGGTTCTCATCTTCCAGACTTCAACATTTTTGCCACTTATTTATGACTGGTATAGGATCTTAGTGTTTTAATTTGGTTTCCCTGATGACTACTGAAGTTGACATCTTATTATTATTGGCCTTTCCCCTATTGGGTTGTTTGTCTTTCCCTTATTATGGGGAGGACTATACATAGTATAGTTCTACACTTTTCTCAATTATAAGTTATAGATATCATCCTTTAGTGTGTCTGTTGTATCATTGCTTAGAATGTATTTTGTTGTTTGTTATCTTAAAATCTACTGTTTTGTAATAAAATTTCACTTTTTAGTTACTTACATATTTTGTCATTATAATATGCACTTATTTGCCCGATTTTTTAGGTTAAAATAAGAATGAGCATTATAGATGTTTATAATGATTATATACCATGGGTATAATAATGGGTACAACAATCCCATGTATAATGCACACAAAACCGTGGCTACACATTATACATCGCAAAATAAGGTACCTATATTTTTTGAGTCAAAAATACCATGAAAACCGAGTGGCCCTCAGTCTTTCCTGACACATTCCCAATATTAATGTCAGACTGCATATCTAAAGGGGAACTGAGATCCCTATTTCCAATAAAAAGTTCAGTTCATCATTTGCTGAGCACCAGCGCTATGCTCTGTACTATGTTGAAGGGTAGAAACATGAACTATAAATATGAACCAGTGCATACAATCAGAAAATATACAGTCTAATTCAGGGAAAAAAACATGTAAGCAAATGAGGATGATGATGAAATGGACAAGTGACTGTGTGCCAGAGAATATGCTAATTCAGTATTTAACACTAGTTTAATAAGGTGGAGTAAACGTTCTTATGAGATATATACAAGACATTATGGGAGCAGAGAGAAAAGAAAATATTATTATCTTGTACCCCAAAGATCATTCAAAATATAAAATGACCAAATTTGAGGTGGTATGGACCTGTGAGATATAGTAAGAACTAAAACTGGCATTTCTATTTTCTCAAGCAGATCTCTTTTCTCCAAATAGATCACTCATAAATTAATCCTATTTTACATAGAACATTAATATGAATTAAGGGGCCTTGCCTACTGTGGCTCAGTGGATTAAGTGCAGGCCTATGAACCAAATGGTCACTGATTCTATTTCCAGGCAGGGCACAGGCCTGGGTTATGGGCCAGGTCCCCCATAGGGGGCATGTGAGAGGCAACCACACATTGATGTTTCTCTCCCTCTCTTCCTCCCTTCCCCTCTCTCTAAAAATAAATAAATACAAATCTTTAATGCTTGCTTTGGCAGCACATATACTAAAACTGGAATGATACAGAGAAGATTAGCATGGCCCTCGTGCAAGGATGACATGCAAATTCGTGAAGCATTCCATATTTTTTCAACATGAAAAAGGAAATAGAAACCATCAACAAGGGCCAAGAGGAAATGAAGAATACAATTTCTGAAATGAAGAACACAGTGGAAGGAATCAAAAGCAGGATCGATGAAGCAAAAGATTGGATCAGCAATTTGGAGGACAAAGTAGAAAAAATCACCCAGAAAGAGCAAGAAAAGGAAAAGAGTCTCAGAAAGAATGAAGAGGAATTAAGAAAAATGCAAGACAATATGAAATATAATAATATCCATATAATAGAGATACCAGAAGGAGAAGAAGAAGAGCAAGGGATAGAAAACCTATTTGAAAAAGTAATGATGGAAAACTTTCCTAATTTGACAAGAGAAAAAGTCACACAAATTCAGGAAACACACAGGGTCCCAATCAAGAGGAACCCAAAGAGGCCCACTTCAAGACACATAATTAAAATGGCAAAATTCCAAAACAAAGAGATAATCTTAAAGGCAGCAAAGGAGAAACAGGAAATAACATACAAGGGAGCCCTGATAAGGTTAGCTGCTGACTTCTCAATGGAAACACTCCAGGCCAG
>PVKM010029603.1:0-17696 GCA_004027735.1 Carollia perspicillata | reverse complement strand
AGGCTATTTTTACTCCATTTTACGCTTCTTCCCCCTTTGTCAAATATTAATTGATCATAGAGACTTAGGTTTACATCTGGGCTCTCTGTTCTGTTCCATTGGTCTATGTGTCTGTTCTTATGCCAGTACCAGGCTGTTTTGATTACAGTGGCCTTGTAATACAGTTTGATATCAGGTATTGTGATCCCTCCTACTTTGTTCTTCTTTCTCAAATTGCTGAAGCTGTTTGGGGTCATTTATGGCTCCATATAAATTTCTGAAATGTTTGCTCTACATCTGTGAAATATGTCATGGGTACTTTAATTCCTTATGGTTTTCATTTGCATTTCCTTCATTGCTGATGAGGTTGGATGTATTTGTACTCTATACTGGCCACTGGGATTTCCTTTTCGGTCAAGTGCCTCTTAAAGGCACTTGAGATTTAAAGCCATCTTGAGATTTATTTTTTTAATTCTCTTGTTGACTTGGAATAGTTTTTAGGTGTTCCAGATTTTAATCCTTTGTCAGTTACTTATGTTGTAAAATATCTTGCCCTTTTCACTTATCCTGATGTCATGAAATGAACAGCGTAATTTCATTACGCTGTTCATTTCATAGTTCCTAATTTCAGTAGTCAAATCTATGTTTCACTTTATTATTGGTTTGTGTATTATAAGAAATTTTCTCCTGCTTTATGGTCATGAATCTCCTGTATTCATATTTTTTATTAGGTCTTTAATCTACCTGGAATTAATATTTGCTTATGGTGTGAGATAAGGACCCACTTCTCACACATACATACACACACATTCATACACCGTTACCAAGGCCCCCAAGCACAGTTTGGTGAGAAGTGTGTTCTTTTTTCCTTATCAGCCACCCATCCCTCCTACCCCCATCACTCCATGTATTCATACCTGTCCTGGGCAGGCAAGAGCCCAAAACTGAAGGCTCTGGGCTGGGAGACCCTGCAAGAGTTTGGTGATCAGTGATAGCCCCTCAGGGCAAGGAGGACAGCCTTCCCTTACTGGACAGGTTGCTGCTGTGGTCAAACAGGTCTGTGGGGCTGTGGTCTGTCACATGTCTGGCTGGTGCTGACTTGGGCTTCAGAGGATTAAGCAGGGCCTCAGAGTTCATGACCTGAACTGACCACTGCACAGGCCAGGGGGGAGGGAAGAGGGAGCTCATCTATGTGGGCACGGAAGAGGTCCCTGGAGGCCAGTGAGGTGGCTTTGTTCGTGGCAGGAGGCCCCCACCCAGGGCACAGGACCAAGGTAAGGGAGGGGCGGGATGGTCTCTAGTCATGTGTTCTCTGATCAGCTCTGTCTAGAACATAAAGTGTCTCCTCCCAGTTCTTCTTTCCATCTTGGTGTGTTCGGGGCAGCCAAGAGCCAGGAGATGGTCCTCTGGGGAAGGCCACAGTCTGTAGCAAGGACATGCCAGGTCTCTGGACCCTGTGCAAGCCCATGGGAGCTCACACACATCCACTGGCACTCTGCCCACCAATTTCCTGAGGTGCTTTTCATATCAGTGTCTAGGGCCTGCCACTGTGCAGCAGAGGGTCCCTGCCACCCTCCAATCTGCCTTCCAGACCCTGGTACCTTTGCCCAGGAAGTGGGCAGTACCTGGCCTGGCAGGACAGCCTTCCTGTCCTGGAGTCATCTGGGCAGGGAAGAGAGGGGAGGGAATGGGTGTGTACTGGGCACTTTCCACGTGCCAGGCACCTCCCCTTGGGAAATCTTTACTCCTGCCTTGCAAGGAAGGGAAGATTCACCCATTTAGTAGATGAGGAAACTGAGCCTCAGGGCAGGGCTGTGGTCCAGCTGGGTCTGGCTCAGGAGGGTGGATGGACCCCTGGGATCTCAGTGGCCTGTTTACATGACCTCAGAAGTTGCAGGCTATGGTACACCCCCTACCCAGTTCCTCCCAGAGCAGGGGCTGTGTGAGAACTCTAGTTAGTCCTTGAGGGGCCAGGAGCAAGAGCCAGTGCTTCCAGGCCCAGCTCAACTTTGGCTAGTGCTTAGGACTTAGGCTCTGTCTCCTCATGTGTGTAGTGGGGGGGTAACAGTAATAGTACCCACTTCTTGAGATTACTCTGAGGCTAAAATTCAACCTGCCTGAAAGGGCTTCAACACAGCCAGCTCCCAGCAAGCACCCAGGAAATCGTAGCTTTTGTTTTCATAGGGAAGATCAGTACCTGAGTTTCCTTCCTCCTCTGAAATTCCAAGCTCCTCTCTGTTTCCTTTCTTCCTGGGCTTTTTATTTTTATGTGGATATGTCAGTATTTGCTTGGAAATACAGGCACATGGTAAAAATGTTCAACATCATCAGAGCATACAGTGAAAACTACATTTTCCCCACCCCTACCCAGAACAAACATGAAAATCATTTTTGGGATAGCTTGACAGAAATATTCAGGGCATACGTGTATCCCTCCCCGCCCCCTGCCCCGCCCCCCACCCTGTGACTTCCCTCTGGGCCTTTAAAGCCACCCACTGGGATCGAGCCTGACCTGCTGCCTCCTTCCGGAAGGCACGCATATTTGCGGATGCTGGCACCAGATTTTCCTCATCAGCAGGATTTGAGGGAGGCTGCAGCCTGGCACGCGGCAAATAGAAAGACTGCTGAGCAGCAAAGAACGGGTGCTCTGTGCCCAGCGAAGGCCCAAGTTGGAGACCAGCTCCCCCTCCTCCCCACTCCAGCAGCTCCGGTTCTGGATCAAGGGTGGAGCGTTGGGACCTGGCTCAGGCCCAGGCCCAGACCCAGACTGGCCATTGGGTGACCTTGAGCCAGCCCTGACCTCTTCCTGGCTCCTGACTCAGTGCAGAAGCCCAGGGCATGGGGTGGCCTCAGTAAGAGGACTGAAGGCCTGGCTCTTTTGAGGACTCAGGCAAGCCACACATCACCCATCTCACTTGGGCTAAAACCTATGACAGGACGGGATTTTCACCGCCTTCCTGTTAGGCTTTGATGGTTCTCTGTGAGGCAACTAAACTCAGTTCTAAGTTCTGTTGACATTTTCTTTGTAGGCCTTGTGACTCCTGGACCTACTGGTGTCTTATCTCTGTCACAGAAATCTCCTAGAGGGCTGAGGGCAGAACTTCATCTCTCCCAGGGTCTGAGAAAAGAAAGTGGCCGGTGGCTACATGTGGCCACATGTTCTGCATGCATGACTGCAAGGCCTCATTTAGGACTCCCTGCCCACTTGAAGGAAGAGCAGAACCCACTGCTGATGTCAGGAGGATGGCTGGGACCAAGGGTCACCGTCACCCCGTGGGCCAGAGCTCCAGATGTTTCCGGTGTACAGTTCAGGTTGCATACTTACATGAGCAGTGGGCGAAGAATTATGCACTCCTACCAAGCCGTGGGCCTGAAAGGCTGTGTTCACCAGAAGAGGGCACCTTTTACCAATTCACAAGCAAGGGCCCTGCCGGCTAGTGGTGGAAGCAGCCTCGAGTCCTCAATGGCAAAGGAGAGGTGTCTGGGCATGGGGATCTCCTTCCCACTTATGCTGCCTCCCTGTGCTCAGTTTCCCAGAATCTCCTTCTAGGACCATGCTGGTAATCCCATGAGAAAGGGAACTTGAACACCCTCCTCCACCTGTGTGAGCAGCTTAAGTAGACCCTGCCCAGTGAATCCTTAAAAGGAATCAAGCTATAAGCCTGGCCTTAGCGGCTATAGTGTGGCTTGGCTCAAATCCACATCTCAGCTCCAGCTCTGCCTGGCTGTTTACTCCTGGTCAGGATACCTCTGCACTTTATCATCTGTTAATATTCCCCAGCGCTCAGGTATGAAGGACCCTTACCTCAGTGCCTGGCACCTTGGAAAGTGAACACTGTATTTATGAAGGCATGTTGATTTTAGGACAAGGACCCCCCCATGAACTACACACATTCATTTCACCCACAAATATTTCTTGAACACCTAGTATGTTCCAGGCACTACCTGGGGCTGGAAATGAATGGTGAGTACAATAGACATGATCCTTACCCTCCGAGAGCTGCCCAGTGAAGGAGAGGGAAATGTTCACATGGCCAGTATCAACCATGTGCTGGGAGGAATTGCTCAGTGGTGCCTGTAAGGGTCAGGCAAGGGTCCCCTGAAGGACCTGAGGCATGAAGGTAAGGTCAGGGTTAAGTAGATGAAAAGAGAGAGAAGAGTGTACCAGGCAGAGGAAATAGCACATGCAAAGGCCCAGGGGCAGGACCCAACTTCCTGGGTATGAGGAGGCTAGAGCAGATTGGGAAGGGCAGAGATAGGCAGAGGCCCATCCACAGGGGTTTGTGGGCATGGAAAGGACTTTGGTGCTTATGTCTTAAGCATTGAAGAGCCAGGGTTTGAAGCAGGGCAGTGACATGTTGTTGTTAGATTGTAATGTCCATGAAAATGGTTTAAATCCTGGCTCTGCTTCCTGACCCACCTGCCCTCCCTCTAACTGACAAGGAGGGATAGGGACAAGGGTGCTTTAGATTGTACAGGCAGGAAGAAGGAAGTTTGAATGAGGAAGCTTAGGGTGGAATAGGAGGCTGGCTCAGCCACTGCCCTCTGGGCATCTGCCCCCAGGCTGACCCCCCACCCAGTGTGTGGGCTGGCTTGGGCCTGCAATGGCCAGACTGCAGTTCTTCAGCAGGGCCACAGGTGGCACCAGCATCCCAGTAGTGGCAGGTGGGCTGGACCAGCAGGGTGAGAGATGGGATTGGGGACTGCTCTGGTCATGCCAAGGTCTGACAGAGCTTCCCCCTGTTTTTCACCTGTACCCTGAGCTGGTCCCCAGACTGCTGGGTCCGTGGCTCCAGGCTTCAATTGCCACCACCCTGTCTTTCATCCCCTCCAAGGACCACTCCATCAGCTATGCCCTGTCTTTGCAAGCCTATCTAAATTTGCCACTAAGTCTAACCTGGTGACAGCTGGGTGAAGCCACTCTTTGCAGGGGAGTGCTTGGGTCCAGAACTTCCCTGCAGCCTCAGGTCAGTGAGATGAAGTTTCATTAACTGTGTCTTGGCCTCACAGAGTGGGCAGGGAGTCAGCGAGTTATGTGTAAAGCACACAGTGAATGCCCAACAAATGTTAGCCTAGCCAGGGCCAAGCACTCAGGAGGCCTTCCGAGCCCAGCAGTACCTTCCCCTGCTCCACAGCTAAAGCACAGAGATGCAAGTGTGTGTCAAATGGAGAAGCACCTTCCCAACCAGAGGTTGAGCCCCCAGGTGGGATTGCTCATGGCTTGTGTCATATGTTGGTATCAGATCCTAGCTCCCTGCATTCTGCGAGCAATCTTGCATCTTGGGCAAGTGGTTTGGTCCTTCTGAACCCCAGTCCTTCCATAAGATGTGGACGGTGCCATATCTGTGTTTGGGAGGGTTGCAGACACCCTGTGTGAACCACGTGGAGCCCCTGGCACTGAATTGGTGCTATGGAAATGGCAGTCACTGCTGCTGCTGGTGTAGCCAACCATCCTTCCCTGGAACTAAGGGAGCACCAAGGAGCAGAAGCTAGAGCCTTGATTGCAAGCAGCATACAGCAAGAGGGAATTTACTAGAAGCTAGCTTTGTCCCCAGACCATCCAGGAAAAATGGAAGCCTAGAGCAGGGCCCCTCCTTAGGACAGGAGGCAGGATCCACTAGGAATGCCTCCAGGAGGGAGTGTGCACTTGTTTCCTACTTGGGTGCCCCCAGGCAGGGTCGAGCCCCCTGAGAGGCCCATCACGTATAACTGCCATGAGGATGAGCCCCACTCTGGGAGGGACCCTAGAAGAGGAAATGACCTGGAGGAAGATAACTGAAGCCCAAGCCCAGCACCCTCACTCCTGCTTTCAATCCCCATTGGCGGTGGTGTGTTAAATGTGGATTACCTTTACCCAGGTAATAACTACTGCAGACATAGTGGACGTGTTGAACAGATGGCTGTGTGCTTGTTAACACAAGTTGTGTTTCTAACACTCCAGGGGTTTGCCAACCTTGATGTCTTTGCTATGAATACCTAAATGACCGTCGTTTGTGCAAATTGTGAAAGAGACCAAAATTGCCTGTGGTTTGGTTGCGTAAGTGATTTCGTTGCTCGTTGTGGGTCCACTCCAGGAACCTGGAGGGCCCACTCTGGGTCTCAAGGTTTACACTTGTTTTGTGGGGTTAGGGTTCTCTTACCAAGACTCAGTGATGCAGAAGTTCTTAGACTTTTCGTGGATAGATCCACAGGTGGGAATCCCAGTTCTGCCATGACCAGCTGAGTGGCCTTGAGGTATGCCATTTAACCTCTCTGGGTCATAATTTCTTTATGGACTAAACCATGGGACTTGATAACTGGCTCCGTGACATGGCTGCAGACACCTGTCTCTTGTGCAGGAAGTGCTCCCTGGGACCTGTCTTTTGCTCTTCCCGAAGCAGGAGGTGTACAATCTTATTTCCAAGAGGAGGGGGACAGGGTTGTGACAGCTACCCTTCATCCTTCCCTACCTCTCAGTCCCCTTGGTGCTGTACCAGGGCAGTCCTCCTCAGCCTTAGGTGACAGTGAAGGCATTACATGCTTGAGGGTGTTTTCTTTCCTTTCTGCAAAAAGTGTGTTCCCGGATCCCCGTTACCCACCAAGCAGGGCTTCTGGAAGTATGAGACCCAGGCCCCAGGTTGGGTATGAACTGATTCCGGGTGAGCCGTCGGGTCAGTGTTCAGTGATGTGGAAGACACCACATGGAAGCCGGGAGAAGGCTGCTCCCCTCCCAGCGCTCTGCCAGCCCTTCTGACTCCACCCACACCAAGGTGGTAGTTGGTACTGGCACGTCTTTCATGACTCTCTGTCACTCAAAACAAAGGCTTAACTATATTTCATTATTTTATAGGACGTAATATCATCAGATGGTTCGCTAGCTAGATGCATACAAGGGCACACAGTGAACAGGGAGCCCCTCCCAGCCCTGGCCCAGGGCCCCCAGAGGCAACCGCTGTCCAGAGATATTTTATACGTATATCACCACGTGTGTGTGTGTGTGTGTGTGTGTGTGTGTGTGTGTGTGTGTGTACTCTTCCCCCTGTCTGTTTTTTAAATCCAAATACAGGATTCTTCACCTTATTTTTCTCCCTCAGCAATACATCCGTATCATTTCCTCTGAAGCATCCTCCTGTTTCATGCTGCTTTCTGTAATAGGGATTCTTCACACTTGTACTCTTTGTCTTAAACCAGTGGGCCTTCAAGCACAGGCTTTCTGCTGATAGCAGAATCCAAGCAGTATTTTCCAACCGTGTTTTGGTTTGGGTGATTTATTCTTATGGGAAAATTTAACTTATGCTCAGCGAACCTGGTTTTTCACTGATGTAGCAGATAAAAAGTCTCCCTGGTGGAAAGAATGGCATTAAGTAACTGATATACAGCGATGTGGTCCTTGGGGAAACGAACCTCGGGCTAAGTCCAGGCCACTTCTTCCAACTGCCACCCCCTACATACAGACCCACAGGATGAAGCTTCTACTTCCTTCTCTGGCCTCACAGGTCACACTCCACATGTCTCCATGACAACGATGATTGTATTTTTCCAAGCTCCCGAAACCTTTGCCCACATTATTCCCATGCCTTTCCCATGCCATTCTCTGTGCCTGCAGTACTTGCTGCCCCCGCCCCCTGGCCCAGAGAATTCTCATTCATGCCACAAATACTGAAACAGGAGTCACCTCTTCCAGGAAGCCTTCCCTGATCGCCAACCCATCACCTCTCAGTCGTTTCTGCCTCTATGCCGGGTTGCCCCCATGACTGCTTTGATCACCCACTTTGGTGTCCTGGCATAGTGCAGAGATTTGCAAACTGTGGCAGGCATCAGAATCACCTGGAGAGTGAGAATTTGCATTTCTAATGATTCCCAGCTGGGACTGTGGCTGCTGGTGTTCCTGGGACCAGGCTTTAAGAACCGCTGGTGGAGTGGAAAGAAGATAGACTGAGTGTCAGTGTTCCTGGGTTGTAATTCTGGCTTCATCATTGATGTGTTGTATGTCTTTGGGCAAATGCATACCCTCTCTGGGCTTCAGGGCCCCCATGACAAACTGAAGTGAAAACCACCTTGCAGAGCTGCTGTCAGGTTGTGTGAACTTGTGCACCACAGGGCTGGCACCATCAGTTTTGGGTTGTCTTCAATCCCCTTACCCACGGAGCTTCCCGAGCTTAGGACCCTCATCTGAGTTCTCTCTGCATTCTCTGAGACACCTAGTCAAGGCCTGATTCAGAGTGGTCGGTAACAAATGTGGGGGGAGTTGTTGAACACATTTAGGAACACACATGTTCTCTGTTATAGATTTATTTAAATAGTAAATCAGATGTCACGTGTATCCTGCCTCCATTAGTTCCAAACCAGGGGAATCAGGTCAAGCTGGTTGAAGCCTTCCTCCCATTGGGACGAAAGAAGCTGTTGTTTAAATCAATCACATAACAAAGACTGCACGGAGGATGCTTAACCCACTTAAGAGAAGCTCTTAGTGGCATCCATTTGCAAAACGGGCATCCCCAGCACTTGTCATAAATGAAAGCAACTATTTATTAAAGTAGAGGCCGCTGGGGCCGTGGCCTGGCACCCCCTTGGTAGGTGTTCTGCGGTTTAAAGGCACTACTGAAGAGTAAGCAAGACACTTCCCTAACAGCCCTTTACAGTGTGCAGCTGGCCCTGCCACATGAATCGGTGACCGCTAGATGGGATATTCTGTACCAGAGCAAGCAGCTTTTTCTCTATGTTTTTTCTAGGTTTCCTCAATTTCCCCAACCTCTTCAATGTAGATGAGCCCCAGTTTAAGCAAAGCTACTAGAAAAGAAACCCCAACATATTAAGGATGGTCATTCACTTTGCCAAAAGAATGGCCATTTTTTAAAATAAAATCTTCACCTGACAGTTTTCTTTAAGTACTGGGCATACTAGAGACAAGAATCAGTGTTTCTGAAAAACAGTTTCCCCTGGACTTTTCAGAATCTGTGGTGTATAAAGAGGAGTGTTGGCTCGGACTGAAGAAGACAAGGGTGAGAACGGGGATCAGGAAGGGGGTCTTTTGTTCCCTTCCATGCTCACAAGTCTTGCACCCCCCCCCCCCCGTGGATGTATCTGAGCCAGAATGAATCAACACGATTCATTCATATGTCTGACATTTATTGAGCACCTACTGTAGACCAGCACCATCTGGTTGCTGCGACACAGTGGTGAAGAAAGTCCCTTCCGTCACAGAGCTTCATTTTGGTAGAGACAGACAATAAATAAATTAACAAGTAATTAAGCAAGATAAAAATGTAGGCTGTGAGATGGGCTTTAAAGGGAATAAAAAGAGACCAAGAGAATGGGGGTGTACCCTACCTGGAGGGTCTGGGGAGGTCCCTTGGAGGAAGTGACAAGTGAATAGGTGACCCGTATGGTGAAAGGTATGCACTGTCTCTGAGCTCTTAAATGTGGGGTCTGTCTCCTTCCCAGACTGCAGACAAGGGGGGGGGGATGTGGTGGGGCTGGAACCACAGAACTTTAATTCATCCCTGGGGTCCCAAGCTCCCAAAGGGGTTTATAGGTAGGGACCCTTTCAGTGTGGGCTCAGCCCTGGGACTGGTTTATTGAGGGAGGAATGGAGAAGTGGACGCAGGTGGCTGGGAGAAAGAAGAGGCAAAGGCAAGGACTGCCTCCCGGATTTGACCCAACCTGGGCCTCTAAGGCAGCTTCAGCAGAGCTGGCAGAAGACTTATGTCCTTTCCCAGTGGCCCCTGCTCTCCTCGCCTTGCTTCCCCCAGGATGTACTGCAGTCCAGAGGGGAACCGGGACATTCCCAAGAAAGGGAGTCAGGGTTTGTGACCGGGGTCCTAGGAGCTGCCTGAGTGTGGGCAGTGGGGATCAGAGTGCATAGTGAAGGACCCCCCTTTTTTTCTGGATTATAAGGCTAAGGATCATAGTAAAGTGTCTGATTCGGGTATGTGCCTTGTGAAAGATGATCATGACTCTGTGAGAAAGGTAACACCCCCCTGGTGTTAGAAGGGGCAAGAAGAGGCAGGGAGGTGAGAAAGGAGGCCCAGAAAGACCAGTGCATTTTGCCAAGATGGAAGTTCACACAGGTGCAAGGAAGCTGGGATTTGATACTGTCTTGGTCAAGCAGCCTCACTCTAGGGCTGGAAAGGCACTTAATTCAACAAACATTGACTGGCTTGTGTGTTAGCTCTGGTGTGAGGGACAGGGGCCACAGTGGAGCAGGAGAAAGGCCTGCCGTGGTCTGAAGGCCTCCCGGGTGCCCAGCCCTGGCGAGGCAGTTAGAAGTGTCATTGCCAAGCTTCACACCACTCCTGTGATGAAAGTCTGTGCTCCCTCTGTGGGTGGAGAAGCGTAGAGGCCACGGGAAGCTGGGTATCTTGCCCGAGGTCAAATGTCGGGCAGGGGAGGATGTCTGTCTAGGACTTCTGGGCATAGACCTGCCTCTTTCGTTTGGGACAGAGAATGGGGCAGCCTGGGCTCCATCTCAGAGAGAGAGAATGAATGGGCACAGAAGGGAAGACCTGGAACAGCCTGGAGCCATCTCCCTTCAGCTGTTCCTGAGGGAGGGCTGAACCTCCTGAGTGTAAGCATTGAGGGTATTACCCCTCATACCCTGAGGATCTGGCAATGACTCCCTTGTGTCACCAGCCAGAGAAAGGAGGGTTGAGTATGAGAGGCTGAAATGGGGGCACTTTTCATTGTATCTTGGGACTGGCAGGCACCCTGGTGGCAAGTATGATGAACAGTGTGATTGGGGAGAGTGGGAGTCAGGAAAGAGCCCCTCACCGATGAAGGCAGCAGCTCAATTTTTTGCTTCTACGTTTCTTCCTGATGTTGACAAGCCCCTTGAACCCTGCCTGCAAGACCTGCAAATGAACATTTCCCATTCATTTTAGTAGACTCGTAGCTCAAGCAGCCACACTTGAAAAGCCACTGGTCTGTTCTCCACAGGCCCTGCCCACTGGACTCCCGAATAAGCAATCTAGCTCACCTGGCTGGGCCCAGCAGAGGGACCCGAAGGGACGAGGTATGCCTACAGGAAGAGCCAGACTGAGAAGGGTGGTGAGCACATTCTGACCTGAGGCTGCCACCACCATCTTCCTTTACTTTTGCAACAGACCAACACCCTGTATGTGGCAGGGGTTGCCATGGGCAGTGGATTTCTTGAAGCGTGGAGTGCTCTGGGGATCTAGGCTGGGAGGGCTTCTTGCAGGAGGTGATCATTTTTGGATCTGATGTTCACTTGGTCAGTCACATGCTGTTTTCAGAGCTCCCACTGGACCACCCTATACCTGTACCGGTATGGGGTTTTGTTTCTTTTTGTATCAGACCCTGTGTCCTAGCTGTGGTTCTGTTATTGCAGCCTCTCTCTGAGGGTCTTTCCCATGCCCTCACAGGCTATATTAATCCATTCGTCAACTGTTCACATAACAACTGCATCTGATTTTTATTGTTCATTTAAAGGTCACAAGAGCACTGACTCATGTGGCTCAGTGAGTTGAATATCATCTCACAAACCTAAGGGTCCCTGGTTCAATTCCCAGTCAGGGCACACGCCTGGGTTGCAGGCCAGGACCCCTGTTGGGGGGCCATGTGATAGGCAACCAATCTGTGTTCCTCTCTCAATTGATGTGTCTCTCCCTCTCTTTCTCTCTCCCTTCCCCTCTCTGTAGGAGTAAATAAATAAAATCGTTAACGACCACAGGAGAACATCCTCCTTTCATCTGAAATCACGATGGCTCATTTGTCAGAGCAGTGGAGAAAGAGCTATGGAAAGGAAGTCAGATGACCACTTCCTGGCTGTGTCCCAGTGTAACTTGAGGAAGGGCTCCCCCCTCTCTAAGCCTCAGGTTCTTCATCTGAATAATGGGAAGGCGGCACTGGGTAATGGTGACTCCTTATGTCTTTAAAGCTGTAGGGTATGCTAACATTAAGGGCACTTTTGATCTCACTGTCATGGTCCAGGCCCTAGCCAAACCCAGTGTTATTGAGTTTTTTGTGGTTGGGACTCAATCTCCCATGTTCTGTGGCCAGTGTCTGGAACCAGGCCAGTGACATGAAGCAGTGGCAGAGCCGGAGCCCCAGTCGGATGAGCGGATGGAGAATGGATGGAGAGCTGTGGCCCCTGCCCTTGAGGTGCCCACTGTCTGGGTGAGGGGTTCTCACTCTGCCTGGCAGGGTTGGACAGGAGAGGAGGCAGCTCAAAGAGAAGGTGACATTTGGGCCGGTCTTTGAAGGTTGAGTAGGAGGTTGCCAAGCAGATGAAGAGAGCTGCCCAGGAACTGGGAACAGCCTAAGCAAAGGCACTGGGATGGGGAAGTGCATGGTGTGTTCTGGGAGGAGCTAGCTAGTGGAGGTGGTAGTTGGGAATGAGGCCAGAAAGAGAGTCATGGGCTCGATGACAACCAAGTGAGTGCCTGAGCTGGTAAATGGCCATATTGTCTAGATCCACGTAAACAGCCCTCAGCCTCCTGCAGTAAGTTATCCCAGAGTCATTTAGTTTGCTTTGCTTAGTAAGGTCAGAGAAGCCCTTGATTTTGCAAGCAATTTCTATTAAAAATGATTGAAACTGAAAAAGTAACTTGGCACTTAAAAAGAACAGCTTTATTTATATGGATCATTTCTCTTCTGGGGACTGACTAGCTTTGCTGAGATGTCACGTTAGAGAATTCTATGTTCTGTGCAGCTGTCTCTTTTTTTATGGAATCCAACATGTATACAAATAAGTTCCATTCTGCTTAGAACCCACAGCTCCCTACAACTTACCCATGCCCAGGCTGTACGCTGGACTGTCCATGCTCCCACTGTGCCATCCCAGCAGTGCAGCACTGCGGCCTGGGAGGCAGGTCACCTGGGCCAGTGTCAGTGTTATTCCCTTCATTTCTCTGGGCCTCACTTTCCCTGTCTGTCAAATAAGGGGTTGGGCTGGAGAGGTGACCACAGAGCTTCCTCCTAGACCTAGCATTCTGGCTGTGATACAGGGATGTTTGTTTCAATGTTATGAAGAGTGACATATTATAATGACCTGTAGACACTAAGAGGGAAGCTGGAATGGGCTTATGTGGCAAACATAATTGAATTTTACAGCTGCCAGTAGGTCACAGCTTGCTCAAGAGACAAGAGAACTGGATTGGCCGGAGACAGCTTAAGTATACGGTCTGGAATTGGGGTCTTTGTGGATTGGCTTTGGCAGTTTTCAGAGTCTCCTAGAAAATGTTAGAAGATGCCAGAAGACTTCCAACCCCTGGGACTACTATATCTTTTATTGATTTCTTTATTTCACTGGTCTTTTTTTCTTATGGTAATAAGCACTTATTTAAAAATTTAAAAACTATGCAAAGGCACCGAGTGAGAAGTCTTCCTTTTTCCTTCCCACCTCTGTCCCAGCAAGACCTCCAGCTTAGAGGGCAGAGGCCTGTCTCCAGGAATCTCTGGAATCCCTAGTTTCCCTTCCCAGATATGCTACCACTGGTACCTGTTTCTTGGGTCTCCTTTAAGAAATAGTCTATGATTATCTTATATAAGCACGCTAGTGGTCTATATATTTTACTGTGAATAAATTTCACATTTTTCTGGACTTTTAATTGTTGGTGTTGTGTCTCAGACCTTTTCCTATAAGTGGGTATGGCGCTGCTGCCATCATTACACATAAGACCCCGCCGGCGGGCACACCACAGACTGCTTCACCAGCCCCACTGAGACATTGTGTGTTTTCTCCTCTGTGTTCTACTGTTACAAACAACTAACATCCTTGGACCTAAGTGTTTGTGCACATGGATGGCTAGTTTGTAGGGTTCGTTTCTAACAGTGAATTGTCCCATCTGGTAGCCATCTTGTCTGAAGGCTACCTGGCCTGTCCCTGTTGTTTTAATCACCGTCTCTCCCATGATGTTTGGATTCTGCTCTTCCAGATTTTGTCCACAGGGCCTGAGCCAGGGCATCAGGGGTCTAGACGAAAGGGCAAGGCATTCTCTAGGGGTAGCTGGAGCCAACATAAAACTTCTTCAGGGTAGCTTCATTTCTGTCAGGGTTGACAGAGTTTTTCTGTGGAGAGCTAGTTTTAAATATTTAAGACTTTGCAAGCCATACATTTCTGTTGTAACTGTTCAACTCTGTTGCAGCACAAAAGTATCCATAGACAATATGTAAGTGAATGGGTATGAGTCTGTTCTAATAAAACTTTATTTTAAAAAAACAGACAGTGGTCTAGATTTGGGCTTCAAGCCTTAGTTTGACAACCTTTAATTTATTCAGTTGCTGGGCACCTCTGTGCCCCTGGCCTCATAGTGGGCATAGGGGATGCTATAGGGAAGGACGCAGGCCCAACTCACCTGGCAACGACCATGCAGCTCATCAGTGTGAGGAAAGAGCAGCTGGGAATAAACGCGAGCGTGTATTGTACAAGAGGAGTTTCTAGTTTGGACCAGAAGTCAGTCAGGGGTTGTTTTCTAGAAGAAGTGGCATCGAAAGCTAAAACCCATAGTCCTAGTCATGAGCCAGGCACAGTGGGGAGTTTGGGGGTCTAGTAGAAGTTAAGCATTTCTGGGGGTGTGTCATGCATGGAGGGAGCATGATGAAGGCCAAGGGCTGGAGGGATGAACCAGAACCAGGCCACACAGGCCACGGGGCCAGCCACGTGGAGGGGATGGCCTTCATCCTGACAGCTCTGAGAGAGGGACTGCAAAGGTTGGCCTTTGGGGGAGTGCCATATATCTGGCCTAAGGACAGCAAGGAGGCTGTGGAAAATGGGAGGCTTTCAGAAGCCAGGGGGGAGGGATGAAGTTGGATGGTGGCATGTGAAATGGGCCAAGACAAGCAGCTCAGTACTGAAACCCAGGATGATAAAGTGGAAGTAAACATTTTCATGATTTTCATGCATCCTGTAGCCTCATTCATCCCTCAAGTCCCAGTCCAACTGTCCCTTTATCTTTGAAGGCTCTAGAAGAGCGGAGTTATAGGCTTCTTCTTCTAGACTTATTGTGCCATTATGCTGGGGGACACTTGTCACAGCAGTATCTCACTATTGAGGTCTCAGAAGACAGGCAGAGAATAAGCACCACTAAATGCTTGATAAATTAAATTCATTGGCAAGGTGAATTAGCCAGGGTAGAGGTGGCTGATGAGCTACACTTTACAGTTGAAGAAACTGATATTCAGAAAGCGAAGCAATTTGCCCAAATGGTACATGTATGAATTCTTCCCTGTCTTGTCATTTCAGCGGAAAAATTGGCTTTCTCTGCCTTTTTATGCTAGAACTTTTCTTACTCACTTCGTCATTTGCTAAGTTATTAATCTTTGAAGCAGTTAACTGAGCAGAAGCAATAGGCACACTTAGCAGGAAGATAAAACAAGACGAGAGAATTAAGAGACATTTGATTTCCTGGCACTCAGTCCTCTGGTGTTCCAAATGCCAACAAGGAAATTCAACCCTCTTCTAAATCCCAGCTGCAACAGTGTCCGGTGAGTGAGTGGTGAGGCCCTAGGCCTGAAGAAGTGCTTGAAATTCTTAGAGAATCAGGTCTCGAGGCTATTGGAGCCTGTCTGGAGCGCTCTAGGCAGCTGGATTGGGGAATTCTCTCAGCTCTGAGTTTATTGCAGGCTAATTTTAGAGGGCAGTTCAAGCTGGGGTGGAGTTCACCCGCCCCAACCGGACTATATCAACCCTATTTCCTCCCAGCTCCTTTCACCCCTTCGTGGGTGGGTGCTTTTGTCCATCTTCTTGATTCTAGACATCCTAGTGGGTGTGAGGTGATATCTCATTGTGGTTTTGATCTTTATTTCCCTGATGCCTAGTGACGTTGAGCATCTTTTCATGTGTCAGAGGCCATTCAGATACTTTCTCAGGAGAAATGTCTATTCAGATCCTGTGCCCATTTTTAAATAGGGTTATTTGTCTTTTTATTAAGATTTTATTTATTTATTTTTAGAGAGGGGGAGGGAGGGAGAGAAACATGCAAGAGATATATCCATCAGTTGCTTCTCATCTGCCCCCAACTGGGCACCTGGCCTGCAGCGCAGGCATGTGCCCCGACAGGAAATCGGACCAGTGACCTCTCGGCTCCCAGGATGACACTAAGTCCACTGAGCCACACCAGCCAGGGCTATTTGCCTTTTTATTATTGAGTTGTAAGAGTTCGTTATGTAGTACTGATACTAGACCCTTAATCAGATATATGATTTGCAAGTATTTTCTCCCATTCTGTGTATGTATGTATGTATTTATAATGTAGACAAGAAAACAGAAGCAAAGAAGAGGAATGTGGAGATGGGCAATGAGGGGCACTGGATTCCTGCCCAGTCTCTTGTCTGGGTACTCTGGCACACTTAATTGGCTCTAGAGACTGCTCCGTTTCATGCTGAAAGCTGGGCTAGCTCAGCCCTCTTCTTTCACTGTCCCCTACACTAGCCCAGTTTGCCCTTCTGAGAATAACACTCCTCAACAGGCCCTTTGCACCACCCCCTCCAAATGAAAGATTTAAAAGGGCGCAAGATGGTTGACAGTACTTTCGTGGGCCCCCACTTCCTGTCTCCCACAGAACTGCCAGCTGCCTGGCCCTCCAAGAAATAGAATTGCAGGTGGGGTGGCCCAGGACAGGTGGGGTGGCCCAAGACAGGTCAGGTTTTGATTATATCTGTGTCTGCCTGGTATCTGCCAACTACATTTGGGCGTTCCACAAGTGTGGGTATGGCGCATTGTGTGTGCCTTCATGAAGCCCAAGGACAAATAGACGGATAATAAACAAATAAATATGCAAATTGAGAACAGCAAGCCATGATTGCTTATATACTATAGGGTGAGCTGGGCTGAGCAGCCTGGGAGAGGAGAAGGTGTGGGGAAGCCCCTTAGTTAACCCAATTAAGCTGAGCCTCAGTTTCCTCTTCTGGAAAACGGGACCTATAATAACTCCACAACATCACAATGTTGCCTTGAGGACCAAATATCAGTAAAGAGTTCTAAAATACGAATTGGTATTACTTTAAGCTTGCCACGGGGGTCTGAAAGTTGTCTCTGAGTGAGGAAAGTTCAGGGGTTTGGATGGACTTAGGGAGAAAGAAGCTGCTTCTATTCGATTCCCACCAAAAAGTCCCCAAAAGGGCGTCCCCAGCCTCAGGACCCACTCCTTTCTCTAGGGCAAGAGCGTCAGAGCTACAAAATTACACCATCCGGGACAGCCAAAGCCCCGTTTTATGAACTGCGGCCAAAGTTAAGATTGGCAGAGATTGGCACCATCAGCAGAGCATGACTACAGATATGTGGTCTGAGCTATTGTATTTGTTGTGCTTGCACGTTGAGGAAGTAGACATAGAAATTAGAGATGGCTGTGTTGGAGAAGTGCACAGTCCTCCCAGAAAAGGGCCAGTCTGAGAATCCCGCGGATGCTCTAGTCACCCTTCTAGCTCCGCGGATCTGCGTGTCCCGCCTCCTTGTGAAGCGCCCTGCCCCTTTCTGCCCAGCCCGGGCGCACCCTCCCTGCGGCCCCTCTTCCTAGCCCCGCCCCCTAGCTCCTCCCCCTCCCGGGCCACATTCCTCCGGCCCGGCCTCAGTTAGCGCCCGGCGGGCGGGGCGGTGACTGCTGAGGAGGAGGGGGAGGGGGGGTGGGATTAGCTGGAGTGGGGGTCGGACCTGGGGCCCGGAGCGGTGGGAACTGGCAGGCACTGGTGGTCTCCAGGGCAATCGCGTGGCGGGTGATCAAGTCTTTGGTGGTCGGGTATAGGCCCTGGGATCCGGCCGCCCCTGGCGGGAGTAGGAGGCT
>PVKM010029602.1:0-17685 GCA_004027735.1 Carollia perspicillata | reverse complement strand
GGGGGAAGGCACTCGCTATTATTACCATCCTAAAAAGAGATGTCTGTTTTTAATATACAACACGTGCACCTGATAGGAAATCTTAAATAAATAAAAGAGTATTGTGGTGAAAAGTGAGCCTCGTTCCCTCCCTCACAATCCTAGCCACCCAGTTCTATACCAGTTTCTTACGTATGCTCCCAGAGACATTCCAGGCATACACGAGCATGGACATGTATATGTTCCATTTTTTAAACACAAAGCTGTGTATGTCTATACACCCACACAAATATGTTCGCATGGAAGATACCTCCTGATTTCTTCCAGCCAGAGCCTGATTTGTTCCACAGCCACAGTTTTCTCCCGCTTGAGAAGCTGAATTTCCCCCACCGAGGCAGTTCCCCGTCCATCCAACTATCCGTGCATCCATGTATCCATCCTTCCATGAACACCCACAAACAAGTATTTGGCGAGTGCCCCTCTGTGCCAGGCACTGGCCAGCAGCTGACGATAGGTGAAAAGAGGTCCCTGCTCTCACCCAGCTGGACTTGCAGTGGGGCAGAAACAAGTTTTGTAGAAGAAAACAAACAATAGAAGAAAGCTAACGAACTTCAGATGGTGGAATGTGCCTTGGAGAAGCTCATTACCTGTTAAGAGATGTGGGTAGGGGCAAAGGTAGCAAGGGGAAGGGAGGGGAAGAGAGGGGTCTATGTTAGATGGAGTGGCCAGGGAAGATCTCCCTGAGGAGGTGGCATTTAAGCTAAAAACTGAATGACGAGTAGGAGCGAACGTTACTGGGTTCCTTGCTTTGATGACTTTCCAGTGAGATCCCAGGGCAGAGTTTCAACATGAACCTAGCAGTGAAGAAGGTGGACTCTGAGGGCCCAGGGGCGTGCAGTCAGACCCCGCCTCTGCCACTGGAAGCCGGGTGAGCCTCGGGCAAATTATTTCAGCGCTCCGTGCCTCAGTTTCCTCATCTGCAATGTGAGGTTCTATGGAAAGAGGGCCACTCTCACAGGGTTGCCATGAGGGCCAAACGGAGTTAAGCAATGTGGGCTGCCCAGACAAGCCCTAAGAAAGGGACCAAAAAATGATGCTAGACAAAGAGTTCTCAGACAAAAAGTCAAAAGTATGATCTATTAAGGAAAAAAAAACCTGATAGAAATTTTCTTCATCAAAATTAAAAATCTTTGTCCCAGCCGGTGGGGCTCAGTTGGTTGGGTGTTGTCTTGCAAACCAAAAGGTCTCTGGTTCAATTCTTGTCAGGGCACGTGCCTGGGTTGCAGGTTCGGTCCCTGGTCAGAGCATATTCAAAAGGCAGCCAAGAGATGTTTCTCTCTCACATTGATGCTTCTCTCTCTCTTTCTCCCTCCCTTCCCTTCTCTCTCAAATCAAAAATAAAAATAAAAATAAAAAAAATTAGAAATGTTTGCTCTGTGACAGAAAATGTTAAGAGAATGAATCGACGAGTTATAGCCTATGAGAAAATATTTGCAAATCCCACATCCGACAATAGGCTGATGATATCCAGAATGTGAAAAGAACTCTCAAAGCTCAAAACAAACAACCCAGTTAAGAAATGGCCCAAACACTTGACCAGACACTTGACCAAAGAAGATACATTATAGCAAAAAACAAACAAACAAATAAAAAGATATTCAACAGCATCAGGCATTAGAGAAATGCAAAATAAAGCTATGATGAGAATTACTACACACCTATTAGAATGGCTTAAACAGTCAAGGTGAAATTCTGACATCAGCAAGTGCTGGCAAGAGACAGAGAGGCTGCAACCCTCGTGCGTGGCAGGCGGGAGTGCAAAGCGGCACAGCTGCTCCGGGAAACAGTTTGGCAGTTTCTTGTATAGCTAACCCTACACTTAACACCGAGCAACCACATTCCCAGGTACTCACCCGAGAGAAATGAAAACCTGCGTTCACATGAAAACCTGTACACAGGATGTTTATAGCAGCTCTCTTTGTAATTACCAAAAACTAGAAGTGACTCAAATGTCCTTCAAGGGGTTTATCTGTCCTTACAACAGATAAACTATAGTAAATCAATACTACCAGAAAGTTATCAGAGAAAAAAAAGAGGTACGAACTACTGATACCTGCAATGGGAAAGAAGCCAGCCTCAAAAACGGCGTACTACGATGTCCCGTCTATTGCTTGTTCCAGCGGAGACGGAACCAGAAGAACCAAGGGCAGACCAGCGGTGCCAGGGGCGGGGCTGGGGAAGGCTGTGACTACCGAGGGGCAGCTCCAGGGTTGGGGGCTGATGGAAACAATTCGTATCCTGATTTGCATCGGTGGTTACCCAAATCTACACTTATCCTAAAATCCATAGAAATGAACAGGAAAAGTCCATGTTACTGCATGCTAATTTAAAACATTAGCAGAATAAAAAAGGATCAATGATTTGTTCATTCTAATTCAACCCCTCGCTTACAGTCCCTCCTCCCTCATGTCCCCTTTTTCTGTCACCAGAAACTCCTTGGGGAACATTTCTTCCCCTAGGCGTTGGAAGACACCCTTTATAACTTGACTTTGTTACTCTGCATACAAAGGTGATACATTTATGTTGTGGGGAAATGGAGGGAAGGAGGGAGGGAGGGAAGGAGAGAGGGAAGGAGAGAAGGAGGAGGAGTTCGATCATTACAGAAACGTGTGACGTAGAAAGCATAACCCCTCAGGAACCTCACCCTCCAGAATTCACTGCTGGGAGAAGCTTCCACCAGAACCTTTTTAAAGCAGTTTTATACAGCTGTTTCCTCCCAAGTTTCGGAACCTATGTGGTGGGATTTATCCTGATTGATTGCTCAGGGAAATGTTGAGGGCCCTGGGGAGACATCCTCGAAAGGCTGACATCCTGGACACCAGCCCATCGCACATCAGGTCAAAGCATTTCACAGCTGGACAGAATCTTAGGGTGAGCCCGTTCATTAAAGGGCACCCAGGCCCTTCCTGTCTCTCTCCAGCCCCACCCCCAACAAGGCTCTGTGTCTCATGGCAGCCACCTCCACATCCTGCCCTCCCTCCCCGGGCCTCAGGCGGCCACTTCCCATTCAGCCAGCTCCATTCACAATCACTGTCTGGGTCATTCAGTCAACCTGCAAGAAGTCATTCATTCATCAGTTCCTTACTTCATTCTAAAATACTTACTGAGCCCCTAATCTGTGCTGGCCGATGAATAAGTCACAGGAATAATACCCTGGCAAACAAGATCCACGTAGCTCCTGCCCTCCCAGAGCTTCCATCCTAGTGAGAGAGACAGCAACGCACTACAAGATGACTCCACTGAAGCCTAGAAAGCACATGGTATAGTGAGGAAAAACCTGGCTGGGCCGCGCTTCCCTGAGGAAAGGGCCAGTGAGCTGAGCCCCTGCAGGATGAGCAGGAGCTGGCCCGGGCAGAGTAGAGGGAAGAGCGTTAGAACTGGAGGGAAACGCACGTGCACAGCCTCAGGGGTCAGGCTGGCAGGAGCTGGGACCACAGCAGTGGACAGGGCACAGTGACAGCTCTCCAAGGACGTGTTTTGGGGACCCTCGCTGCTGGCTTTGTGGCTTCCCTGGCCCTTGCTCTTAGTGTCCTGCATCTGTAACAGGACGCTCCCTCTAGGGGCTCTGGGTATGGGATCTGGAGTCAGACTGGTAGGACCCCATCAGACCCGGGCTCCGTCACCCACTATATGTGTGCACGTAGGCAACAACTTACTCTCTCCATGCCGCATTTTTCCCTCCAGTAAAATGTGTATGAAACTATAATGTGGGAGGATTTAAGAAGATAATCACATAAAGCCGTGCAAGGTTGTGGTCACTGCATTTGATACTTCATCCAAGCTCAGTTCGAAAGAGCTAGTGTCGTCATCATTATTAGCAGCCTGGGAGGGCCTGACCCAGAGGGGCAGTCTCTACACAGTCACAGATGGAGCCAACACAGAGCCGGGGAGGGTCTTCCAGCCTCTGGAGTCCTGTAGACAAAAGTCCAAGGAGACGCTCCGAGGGAATGGCACTCTTTGGAGCCATCGCGCGTGTGTTGATTGCGGGCTGGAGAGCAGAGGACAGACAAGACCCGGGACGGTTTCTTAGTGGACAGATGGGCGCTAACAGTTGACATTAGCCCACCCCCACCGCCCGCCCTGATGGCCTGACTTGGTTCCAAGGGATTCCAACGACACTGTCGGTAACGAGAGCCCCAGAGGTCCACTCTGGGCTAAGGAGCCACGCCTTCCGCGTGCCCAGAGCAGCACCTTTGCTCCAGTGGGAGCGTGCCTCTGGACTGATAAAGACTCACTGTCTCCCGTTATGGGTAGGAATATTGCAAGGGGGTGAAGCTATTTTTTGCCACATGCTCTATCTGTCCGGCAGGCACAGTGACATTGCTTGGGACCCAAATAGCCCAGCCTTAGAAGGCCATGGAGCTGGAGGCTGGAGGGCTTGGTTCTCAAAGGGCCAGGTTGGGGTAGGGGGAATTATTTCCATCAACATTTGGGGGTCCTGGGACCTTTAACTGTCATCCCTTAGATCCCCTAACTCAGTTCCAATGAACTGTCCACAGGACACATGTTGAACTGATTTCCCCAGGCCCAGAGTGTGGTAGCAATTGTCTATTTTTAGCCTATGATTCCCCAAGAATGCGGGTGGGCCGCTGTGGAGCAGAGGGAGGGAGGAGGGAGGAGGAAGAGAAACTTCAGGCCTCGAGGGCCAGGAAGGACACAGCTCAGCCAAGCCCTCAGCTCAGCCTTGTGACAGTCTTCTGCAGGGACAGGGCCAAGTCCTCTGCCTTCTCAGTCCGCCCCAACTCAGGACCAGCTTGGACTCATATCCCTGTGTTCCTCTTTTCTTTGTCCTTGAAGACCCCAGACACCATGGGCTTCCCATCCTTCTCTCTAGCCACCCCACACTCTCGGTCTGTATGGCGGCCACACTCTTGGGGCCATCATACGCAATGAAAGTGCGCGTGAAACAGGACTGTGAACATCCCCTTCTCTGACCTCCGAAGAGCTATCCCAGGCCCACCCCCTTGGGCCTGCCTGGCTCCAGAGAAGACGCTTAAACATGTAGCATCAGAAGGATGGATTTCACCCTGGATGCTGTGGCTCAGTGGATTGATTGGCGGCCTGCAAACTGAAAGGTCGCCAGTTCAATCCCCAGTCAGTCAGGCACAAGTCTGGGTTGCAGGCCAGGTCCCCAGCTGGGGGCGTGTAAGAAGCAACCCGTTGATGTACCTCTCACACATCAATGTTTCTCTTCCTCTCCTTCTTCCTCCCTTCCGCTCTCTCTGAAAATATATAAATAAAATCTTTACCAAAAAAAAAAAAAAAAAGAATGGATTTCACTGCTACAGGCAAAAGGCATGAATAATGGAAGAACCAATAAGGGGAAGTTATAGGGATTTAGAAACTGACAAAAACCCTGAGGTCATTGTCCCCAGTTGCTGTTCCTATTTCTTTTTCGAGAACTTCCCTGGAGCCCCAGTCCTCATTTTGCCTCTGTGATCCAGAGAAAAATGCACCCACCCCTCCTTCCTCTTCAGTCAGCCTTCCCTGACGCTTCTCTCCAGGACGCCTGGGTCCCGCCCCATGGCCTGCAGAGCATCTGGCAAAAGTGAGAGCACCTCCAACAGACTGTTAAGATTCTCTCGTGGGGCTGTGGTGAGGACTAGCAAGACTGCTGTAAAATGGCTAGTATGTAATAGGAGCTTAATAAATGGCCGTTGTTGTTTTATTGTCATTTAAAAAGGGGGGGCATATGCCCTGGCTGGTGTGGCTCAGTGGATTGAGTGCTCGTCTGCGAACCAAAGGGTCACCAGTTCGATTCCCAGTCAGGGCACGTGTCTGGGTTGTGGGCCAGGTCCCCAGTAGGGGAGTGTGAGAGACAACCACACACTGATGTTTCTCTCCCTCTCTCCTTTCCTTCCCCTCTCTCTAAGAATAAATAAAATCTTTTTTTAAAAGGGTGTAGGAAACCAAGCTCTCTTTTCTAACATGTCTTTCATGCTATACCTGCCCCTTTTTTTGTATTCGGAGAGCACTTTAATAATTTATAAAGCACTTCCCCGTCCACTAGCTCAATCCCCACATGGCCTCTGGAGAAGGGCTAAGTTATTATTACATGATTATTATTCCCAGTGTACAGATAAAGACGTTCCCGCTCCAGTAAAAAAAAAAAGGTCCCTGTGTCTGTTGTCAGTGCCTGACGCAGGGCCTGGCCCAGAGGACCCTGGCACAAGCGCTGAAAACAAAACAAAGCGAAACCCTTTTGAAGGCAAGGTCTAAAGGATGCAGTCCTGAATGCCACTCGCTCACATCCTGGGACTCGGGTTTCTCCTGGTTCCTCCCGCGGGACGCTCCATTGGAGAGGGAAGACGGGCCCTGTGCATGTACTTGTGGGAAGTAAATCCCAGAGGAAGCGGGAAGGGGTCCGGAGGAGAAATCAAACTTCCCTCTAACACAGACACCTTGGGGGAAAGGCTCAGTTGCATTTTTAAGTGATGGGGTGCAGTGGATGAAGGTGTAAGAGGAAATTAAAATATACATGATCCCTACTCAGGTCAGAAATCATTTTATTAATTTAGGAACACAGAAATGTACAAGGTGATTTTGCTGCAAATGATCACAATCTGTATATTACCTTTTAAAGTGTAATCCTAGTTGTCGGGCAAGAATTTTAACTGTGTGGTTTACTTGCAATTTATTGAAATTTTCAAAAGTGGAGCTTTAGCTGTTACATTTTAGGGAATCTCCTCAGTTGGCCCGTTGAAGAGAAGCGGAGGTCCATCACGACTGACTTCAACAAGAACCTGAGGGTGTGGATCTCGGGCTCTATCAAGGGAGCCCACTCATCTGTAAGAAAGCTTCCAAGATGGTGGAGGAGAAAAAGCCCCACCTCGCTGCTGCCACGTCGTCTCCTGGAACTTAGCTCGTCATCGTAAGTGTGCACTTCATTTTCTAGTGGCTGTGAATCACATTTTGTTCCTAAGAACAATTCACGGTGCTTTTAGACTCTTGGAATCTGAAGTAAGGCCGACGTTTACTGACCATCTGCTGCGTGGTGGCCCCCATTCCAAGGCCTCTCCCTGCCTTCATCCTCCAATCCTTCTGACAGCCCGAGAGGGACATGGGTACTTTATCATCCCCATTTTACAGATGAGAAAACGGAAGTTCAAGGAAATGAACCGACCTACCTACGGTTCACGGCTAGCAAGCGGTAGAACTAGGATTTGAACCCAGGTGGAGAGCAAAGTGGGAGATGGTTTGGTATGAACATCAGGCTCCAGTCGCCCTCCTCGTTTGGTCCGTTACCTCCTCCCAGTGAACTGGGATGGACTCCCCACCTCCGGCCTCGCCCCCTGATGGGACCATGTGGACCCTCTTTGCTTCCCAGATCCTGCCTCAGCGGGAACACTCTTGCAACTTGCGTGGCTGATGAAAGCGGACCAAAGTGCCTTAAATATTGCTTCAGATTTTTGAAACCAGAGCAATTTTTAATGCTTTAAACGTTCATTTTAAAAGGATTCTTTCTCTAATCCCCTTTAAAGATGATAGGGTCACAGGGCCAAGAGAGAGCCAGTTCCCAATGCCTGCCCGGCTCCGCAGGTCTTAGCCCCGCTCTCCCTAGCGGTCTGGAACCCTGCGAGGCAGCAGACGAGCAAGGTCCCACTTGGGCCCATCCACACAGGCATCTGTTCAACACTCACGAACGGGGGGCTAGGCGCCGGGGAGGCACTGGGAGCTCGGGCACCACAGGCCCTAACTCGGCTTCCTTCTGACTTACTTATCGGTGTGACAGCCGACAATAAACAGGAAACAGAGAGGGATTAAATTACGGCCACTTGCTTGGAAGGCCATCCCTCGTGTTGGGGTCAGGCAACACCAGTGCCCAGTCAAGCTGCCGGCCACGGGGCCTGGGGAGTACACAGGAGCACAGCCATCAACGACACTGAAAGTTTGTAAGAGGAAGCCCCCACGCCAGGGGGCACGGAGTTCTTAGTCTTGCAATAGCGGCAATTCCCCGGCCACAGAGGGGCCGCTTCCCCTTGGTGACCCATGCGCCCCGGCTGCCCTGCCCTTCTGTGCCCCAGGGACCAGACCAAGTCTGACGCAAGCGACAGCTTTACGTGTAAAACCTCCCCAGGGGCTTGATTTTTACACCGCGCTTCGGGAGAGCAAAGTCTACCTGATAGTGTTTGGGCAACTTATCTCAAATATTTTATCTTTGGGGAGATTTATGTTTCAGGCTTAATGTCTTCAAGGAGCCAACATGGTCTCCAGAATAAGATGGCGTTAATCTCACCCCATACCTCTCATTCCTGCCCTCAAGGCCAGAGAGCAGGCCGGGGCCCCTCCCTTCGTGAGTCCGATGCAAGGACTGTCCCAGGAGCCATTCCTCACCGGCCAGCCCCTCAGAGTCCTGGCGTCCTTTTCCCACCCGCGACGACAACCAGGCTTCACGACACACAGGGGCGGGGGAGCGGAGCAGGCTGTGTGCTGGGTGGTGCAGACACACAGGCTTGTGACTCCGAACTCAGTGCCCTCGGCCACCCCATGTCCCCAACCTCCGGTCATTCAAGTCCTCCCTCTGACTTCTGCCACATCCCCACACCACCTGTACCTTTATTTACTCAATACTTTTTAAAGGTGGCCCACGTCCCGCCTCCCCCTGCCCCCTTAGCTCAAATGCCTTCATTTAAACGTGAAACTTGGTATCATTGCCCTAATTGGAAATCTGGTTTCACTCACCATAAATGGAAGGCAGCCATAGCACTAAATGCAACCAAACGTTCGGGAGTCCTGGGGAGACAGGGTTGCCTGCTGCGGGCTCTGAGCCTGAAGCCTGCTCTCTCTTTGTAAAACGGGGGCATGGCAGGCGGCAGAGGTGTTAAGGACAGACTGGCGCCCCGCTGAGGCGTTCTCCATGAAGGACTGAAGGAGAGTTGAGGGAGGGTGAACTTGACCGCTGTGTGGGTGAACTTATGCCATGCCTATCTTGGATGCCGCCTGCCGATAGCTATAGTCTTGCCCTTGGGAAAACCTGTAGCATGGCACCCCTTCCTGCAGAGCAGAGGATTCACCCTTGGCAGCTCTCGGCGTGGTTCCCCCAAGCACCCTGACCTATTCCAGAGGCTTCCCTTTGCAAGTTCTCTGGTCTCTGCCTCCCTGCTATGAGGTTCCAGGCTCCATCCCTGCCCACTCAGGTCCTCACACAAGGCCACTCGTCTAACCCACCCCTGGCCTTAGCCGGAAGTCAGAGCTGCTCCCTTGCAGCAACCCCTTCCCAAACACTCTCTGCTCCCGTGTCTCCCCTTCCCTCTGTCCTCCAAGCCCAGCCCAGGTGCCTTCCTAAAGCCCAGATGCTGCTTTGCTGATTCACAGCTAAACCCGCTGCTCTCAGGATCACGCCTTTCCTTGAGGGCTTTGGGGGCCCTGCCTGCTGTGTGCCCTGCCCACACCTCTCCCAGCTCCGCTCCTCCCAGCCTCCCATCACTGGCTGAGGACCGCAGGCCAAGGCGGACTTCTTCCTTTCCAGGCTCCCCCTTACTTGGGAATTTCATCAACAATGTTCCCTCTGCTTGCGGCACTGCTTCACGCCATCACCCACACATTCTTCCTGTCTCAGCTGAAATGTCACTTTCTCCTGGCAGCTTCTCCCGCTCTCCCTAGAGGCAGCCCCGCCCCTGTGATGTCCCTGGGCTCCTCCCACCCCTCAGGTGCTGTGGGAATCACCTGTGTCTGTCTGACACTCTGGAAACCATGCCTGGCACACGGCCAGAACTGTGCGGAGCCACAGAAATTCTGGATTGAGTGGAGGGTTATCAGTCCCCACGCTTACTTCCTCCTCGCCCTGCCCCTTGTCTTCATCTAACTAGATTCTCCCTCTCCCAGCCTTAATGCTCCAGGTCAATTCCCACCTCCCCATGAAGCCGCCCCTGATAACTCCAGCCCAGACGGAATTCACCTTCCACCGAACCGCCGTGGCATCTGTTTCTTTGTCGAAGGGATAAACGAATGTGACATGTTATAAATGGAGCACAGTGAGAACACTATGTCATTTAAAACTCAGACTCACTGTAATGACTTCTGCTTTTGAAGAGAGAAGGCATAATTCCTATCAGTGGGAAAATTAAATCTCCAAACTATTTACTTCTGTGGAGAGGCTGGTGGGAGGAGAGACGACAGGCTGAGATTATGAAGCCTTTTTGTTTTTTCTCTGCAGTAAAGGTGGGATCCTAAGGAGAAGCCCTCTTTCAAGAAATTACTTTGGGTTTTTTTTGGAAATAAATAATAGTTTGCATACGGTACAAGATTCAAAAAGCAGATGGACTTCCCTTTGCATACCACATTAACTGATCTTCGAGTGTGCTCAGAGACAGGTACAGGTGTGGGTGGAGAATCCACCGTCTCATTGGAATGAGACCCTGTATTCCCAGGGAGCCTCCAATGGTGGAAAAATGGACCCTAAGGGAGAAGGATCAACCATCCAAATGGGGTGCTAGGGTCTGTGAGGGGGGGTTGCCAGGGAGGAGGCCTCAGGGCAGGGCGCTATAAGGACCTCCAAGTCCAGAGCCAACCAGCATTTAAGTCAGGGTTGCTTGTCTTACTGGCCACACCGAGCCACCAGAACAGTTGGCTGCACTCAAATCCTGGAGGAAAGGTTTTGGCGGCAAGCAAGGAAAGAAGTCAGTTGCCCTTGAATCAAACAGCCTCAGAGAGAGCAGGAGCCCAGGGCCTGGGGACACAGGGAGAACAGAAGCTCCTGGAACTTGCAGAAACCTTGAGAGGGCATCAGGTCTTCCCACAGAGGAGTAATACAGCTCCAACCAATTTTATTCAGTCTGAAAGGACACATGACCTCAGCTAGCATTGAAGTTACAAGGAGCTTTGTCTTACTATCTCTGGTGTTTATTAACACTCTGCATTCCTAAGCAGACTATAGGCTCTCTGCAGCCGGGAACTAGGGTTCATTACTTCTTGTTTCACAGCTCATTCCCCCAACCAGTAACATGAGCTCAGTACTTAGCCTGGCCCTCGCTACCAATGTGCCACTTCAGACAACCTTGGGGCAAAGCCCTTGACTAATACAGCTTGCTTCCCACACCCTCCAATCAAGCTCATGGCACCAAAAGAAATCTTTATGGCTGGTGTACTGGCTGGATTATACGAAGTACAAATAAGGCTGTTTCTAAATAATGCCCAACCGTTGAGATATGAAGGCTGTAATGGGCAGAGGTTGGCATCATCTGGGGAGCCAGGCTAAGCAAGATTGCCAGAGGCCTTTGTAACTGCTCACTGCACTGTACTAGGTCTAGAACCAGCTCCAAATCAAATATATGTACAAAGAGGAGGCTTGAACCCTGCCTGGTGGGCCAGGTCTGTCCGCCTCGCTGCCTCCACTGGAGAGATAAGGAAGCAAAGACACAGAGAGGTTAACACAGCCACACGAACATAAATACAGTAGTCAAGAATTAACCTCGTTAGAACAACACCTAATTCCCGACTTCTTAAAGGGCCCAAGTTACTGAATTTCTGCCCAACTGAGATTTTCATTACCTTCCAGAAGAGAAAAAAGTTCTCCAAATGATGCTACCATTATAACAGCAGTATGGGACCGCTGGGGTCTCAGGGACAGACCTGCCAGCCATCAGTCTGTAACTCTGGATTCTTGACATTGGTCAGTTAAAATGTTTGATTCTAATTATTTCTGAGTGAGCCAGAATGCTCGTGGCATGCACGGAGGTGTCATTTTGCGAGGCCTAGATTTAAACCACAGCACTGGGGGGCTGGTGTTCTGGAAACGTTAAGAGCCGGTAAGGAAGCCCAGCCCGCTGCCCACAGGCTACACTTCAGCATTGCTTCATTGGGGCCACTTGTCACCTACCTAGAATTCTCAAGATATAATATATGAAAAAAATTGGCCTTCTATAAAATATGGTTCCTTGGAAAATAAGTCAGCTTGACTTGGTGATAGAAGGAAAGAGTAAGAGAAGTGTAAATTTATGGGAGTCTTTAAGCCAGAATCTGGAAGTCTGGATAAACTGCATAGTGGAAGATCGGACCCAATGGGGGCTCAGATCCCCCAAATGACAAAGTCCACCTTCTTCTCTAAACAGTAATTTTTAAAAAGGCAATTTATTAAATCACTCTTAGCGGTCAACAGCAATAACAATAACAAAAAACACCTCTGTGGCAAAGAGGAGGAGAAACAGCGTTTGATGCATAGCAGGAAGATTAACCATTGGTGGAAATGGGGTTCTGGAGGAAGGCAATTACCTGGCAGTGATTTCCATACATACAAATTTAGGGTTCACAAAGGTCACGAGCTGTCAGTCTGGAAAACACTGGAGGCTGGGTGGGAAGTCTTGTCTCACCCCATCAACATGCTCATTCTTCAATTTTTACCCCACTCCCATCCCATCCCAACTGGGCTGTCATGGTGGCGTGCCATCTAGTGGTCAAAATGATCACTGCGCGTAATGGCCTCAGGCTCACTGGTTTGACTTCATTGCACCTTCATTCGTTTGTTCCATCAATGGATTGTTATCGTGTGCCAGATGCTGAGAATATACTACAGAACGGTATAGACATGATCTTTCCTTCAGGAACCTCACAGCCTAGTGGGGGATCAGACTCATACTATACAATATAAGGGTAGGTTCATGGCACATTACAGGGAGCTAACAGAGCACAGGGGAGCGGGCACCTGAGCCAGATTCAGTGGTCAGGGAAGGCTTCCCTGAGGAAGTGTCATCAGTGCTGGGGACCTGAAGGGTGAGCAGGAGCTCATTAAGCAAAGGGGGATAAGGGAAGAGACAGTCTTCCAGGCAGAGGGAACGGTGTGCCTGAAAGCCAAATGTGAAGACAGCGCTACTGCCTCACGCTGGGCTTCGAGCTTTATTAAGAACTTTGAGCTACTTCAGCCCTGGCTGATGTAGCTCAGTGGACTGAGCACAGGCCTGCGAACCAAAGCATCGTGGTTCGATTCCCAGTCAGGGCACACGCCTGGGTTGCAGTCCAGTTCCCAGCAGGGGACGCATGAGAAGCAAGCATACATTGATATTTCTCTCCCTCTCTCCTTCCCTTCACCTCTAAAGATAAATAAATAAAATCTGAAAAAAAAAAGAACTTTGAACTTCATCCCTGGGAGCAGGGAGAGCCATTTCTTTTCAGGAAAAAAATGAAGGAAGCCTTAGAATTTGAATTTCTTCCAGAGCTGGCTTACAGCTCTGCCTCTTCGAGTCAATATCCTCACACCCAAACCCCCTCCAGGAGTGGTGTGATGTTATTCTTTCATTTTTTTTTTTTGTTTTCTCCCAGGCACGAGTTGCTCATCCCACATGCCCTTGATCTCTCTTTTCCTTCTGTCAGCAAAGAAGTTTTTCTCGCATTGTAATCATTCCTAAGCCAGGGCAGAGATTCAACTCTTACAAGAATAGGTCTGGGAATGCCAAACTCCTTTCTAGGGCCAAAGTCCTTGATGGGGGGACAATGGCTACTCTCATAGTGAGGTGTTGGCACCCTTGTGCATCAGCGTCCTCTGAGCCGTTTCTTAAAGAGGCAGCTTCCCGGATCCCAGCCCAGGCCTGCTCAGACCTCAGAGCAGGTGGCCCTGAAATGGGCTCCAGGTGACTCGGCTGCTCACTTAGTTTGGAAGCCCTGGTGCGGTGGTCAAGACCACAAGCCCAGGGATGATTCCCTTCGTGGTCTTGCCTCAGCCTGTGGCTCAGCCATCTGACCTTAGTCCAGTTACTTCATCTCCCTAAGCATCGCTTCCTGTTCTTGAAAGTGGGAACAATAATCATAAAACATGCCTGATATGGTTATTGAGAAAAGTAGACATGGTTATGCACTCAGTGCACTTGGCTCAGCGTCTGGCGTACAACAAGTGCTCAATGAAGGTTAAAGAAAAAAATGGTCATGTCTTGAACCCCATTTCAGTCATAAATGGGCACGGAGGTTAAGGGCAGCAGACCTGACTAATCACAGGCTACAGTCTAGGATCGAACACACCCACAGGAGTGGGTTGATGCGGAGGGGAGGTGAGGAGGCCTAGAGGTGTCAGACAGATGACCCAGAGAGGACTGTGAGAGCCAGCAGGCCAGACAAGCAGACTGCCTCGGGGCAGCTGGGAAAGGGTAACTGAGAGTCCCAACTGCACGGCAAAAGGGGTTGGAAATAAAATCTCTGCAACACGTTCAGAGAATCTGATAGGAACCTCAGCTATGCCAACTCTGGATAGCAGTCATAATTCTTGTCATTATAAATCAGCCTGAGCTAAAAAAATAAGGGGGGGGGAATGGGGGAGTATTTCTGTTCATTTAACTAAAAAGGCCAGGGGTAGCTGAATCCACTTCAAACAGTTTGATCAGATACCAATCTCCAGTCCTCTATTCTACTTCCTTCCGTCTTAGCTTTGTCCTCAGGCAGGCTTGCTCTTTGTAGTGGCCAAAGTCAACCACTAGCTCCAACTATAGCTCTGTAGGTAACAACCCCAGCATAGAGACAGCAGGTCTTCCGCAATTGCTCCAGCAAAAATCCTGAGGCTGACAGTCATTGGTTTGGCTTGGGTCACATGCCCATCTCTGAACCAATCACTGTGACCAGGGAAATGGAATGGACTGGCCAGGCCTGGATCACATGTTCAATCTGGGTCTGGAGTTGGGTCAGCCCCACCCAAATTAGGTGAACT
This sequence comes from Carollia perspicillata, assembly GCA_004027735.1. Taxonomy (NCBI): domain Eukaryota; kingdom Metazoa; phylum Chordata; class Mammalia; order Chiroptera; family Phyllostomidae; genus Carollia; species Carollia perspicillata. The sequence goes on along the minus strand of PVKM010029602.1, from coordinate 3,020 downwards.
GAACATAAAGAGTCCCCTGAATAAGATAGGGGCCCAGTTTCTGAAAGAAGGGATGAATGCAAGCACAAAAAGAGGTGTCCTCGATTTGCCCGTGTATGAGACACTCGCATTGTCGGCTATTTCTGGAGCCAAGTACCCGGGAATATAATAGTTCTGCTGCAGCCACACAGGTTTGGTCCTTGGGCAGGGGACTCTCGCAGCACTGGATGGCAGGTAGGAGCAGTCTCTCCCCAGAGAACGGTGGCACCGCAGATGGTGCTTGCTGAAAAGGCAGTCTAGGGAGCAGCAGGCACAGCTGGTTTGCACAAGCCCTCAGCTAGATTCGCCTAGTGTCCTTCAAGAGAGCTGTAAAGGACGAAAATCAGGGACCTGATGGAGGCAGGGAGCGGGGAGAAGCTAAGATGCCTCCAGCTCCCCAAAAGGTGAGGACTTGTCAGCCAAGGCACCCCCAGACCATGGGGAGCTGGCAGCCTTGGGCAGGGGAGGCATTAGGGATGATGCCCCTGCTCAGCCGCTCCTCCCACAAACTTCTTCTCAGGCCACCCCACCCCACTCCAGCACCTTCTGAACTATGCATTCCTCCTCACTCCCAACGCACATCTCTTGGGCCCTTGTATTTATTCAAAGACTACAGTGGGCCACAGCAGGCCTAGCTCACAACCTCACAGAACACACAGCTCTAGAAAGTGTGCGTTCTTTACTTTTAATTGCACAAGTGAAACATAACATGATTCTCCTTGAAAAATATTCCAATGACATACTTACTACTAAAGCTACTTGACTCCTGACTCCCCCGCCAGCCTCTCTCTCAAAGTCACCTCAGCTATTCATTTGGCGTATAGGTGTTAAAATACTTTTCTACTTATGGACATTCTAATATGTTTGCATGCAGAAATATAGTGCTTTTGTTTTGTTGACATTTTAAAATAGGTCCAAAAGGGGAACGCCATGAAAAATGCCCTGCCTAACCTATTCCCCAGCAGCTCAATGCCATCTTAGAGCAGCTGGCCAAGGTCACAGGTTTGCAGTGCTTCCTTCCAGCTTAGCAAAGCTGTACACCTTGCTAAGAAGTCAGTACACCTTGCCTGTAAATGGCCAGATCATAAATATTTTAGGCTTGGCGGGCTTATGATCTCTGTCACAATTAATCAACTCTGTCATTGTATTGTGATGGCAGCCATAGATAGTGCACAAGCGAATGAGCATGGCCAGTCCGTCCGTGTGCCAATAAAACTTTATTTATGGGCACTGACGTTTGATTTTCATATCATTTTCACATGTAATGAAATGTTATTATTCTTTTGATTGTATTCCAATATGGAAAAATCTAAACACCATTCTTAGCTCACGGACTGTACCTAGACAGATAGCAGGCTGGATTCACCCCATGGACTATGGTCTGCCCACCTGGTCTAGCCACATAAAAAGCAACCGTGCCTGAGCGTTCTTTACCCTCCTTCTTACGTGAGGCGAGCATGCTGCACACATTGTTCTAGGCCTTGATCTTCTCGCTTTGTGATATGTCTTAGAGATCGTGCAGAACTTTGTGCTGTCATCTCAGCCTTGAAGAAATCCACACTTCTCGGCTGGTCCAGGGCACAAATCGTTAGGCGGCAATAGAATGATTAGGTCAAGCTGAAACATGAGAGTGCTTCAGAGCAGGTCCTAGGATCGAGGGAAGCAGGTTCTTTTGCCGGAAACATCCTCATACCATCATTTAAACGGAACTGGAAAACACCTGAGCCGTCAGTTAAAGCCGTCCCTTCCTGCAGTCAGGAGACCGAGGCCCCAGCTAGGGAAGTGACGTGCTCCGGATCGCGCGCTTAGTCAAGTGTGAAGCTGGGAGTGCTGCCCAGGTTCTGGTTCCAGGCCAATGCTCTTTCCTCCGAATGTGTGGAATCGGAGGATCTGCCTCCAAACCCCTCCCTGGGCTCCTCTACTCCTAACTGGAGACCACGGCCTTTCCCAGAAGGCAGCACAGAATGGGACTTAAGGGCCCTGGTTTTCCAACCGGACATCCCTGGATTCAAATCCCGGCTCGGCCACCAAGGTCTAGTTACCTTACCCTTTGACCACCGATGTCTTCCTCTTTAGCACATAATATCGCCTACTTCACAGGATTATACTCATACTTAATACCACCTGTCTCGCAGTTTAATGGCAGATTTAAATGACACAAATACATTGCCTGGCATACAGTAAGCACTCAGTAAATGGCTTCTTATTTTTTCTCCTCTAGTTCTTTTCTTCTTTTTAAAAAATTTTCTTATTGTGGACTTCCGGCCAAGATTGAGGTATAGGTGGACACATTGTGCCTCCTTGCACAGCCAAAAGGACAACAAGAATTTAAAAACAAAAAATAACCAGAACTGACAGAAAATCAAACTATATGGAAGTCCAACAACCAAGGAACTAAAGAAGACACATTCATCCCGACTGGTAGGTGGGGCAGCTGGTGGACCCAGCCAGGTGGCGGATTGTGGAGCGGGGTGCTCAAGACTGCAGCTGGCGGACCAGGCAGTCCCATTCGCATGCAGATAAACCAGGCAAAACAAAGGGGGAGCAGGTACTCCCAGCCTCACAGGAAGGTTCATTGGAGAGACCCACAGAGTCCCAGGATGTACACAAGCCCACCCACCTGGGAATCAGCACCAGAAGGGCCCAATTTGCTGGGGGGAAGCAGGGGAAGTGACTGAAATCTGGCAGAGAGCAGAGCAGGTGCCATTGTTCCCTCTTGGACCCCTGCCCCACATACAGCATCACAATGCAGGGACATGGGTTGCCCCACCCAGATGAACACCTAAGGCTTTGCCTCTCACTAAGTAACAGGCACATCAAGGCAAAAAAAAAAAAAAAAAAGGCTCAAACAAAAGAATAAAGCTCCAGAAAAAATACAACTAAGTGACAAAGAGGTAGCCAACCTATCAGATGCACAGTTCAAAACACTAGTAATCAGGAGGCTCACATAATTGGTTGAATTTGGTCTCAAATTAAATGAAAAAATGAAGGCTACACTAAGT
>PVKM010029601.1:0-17701 GCA_004027735.1 Carollia perspicillata | reverse complement strand
AACTGTGACAGTGGGAGATTCTAATTCCCTTTCAACTATTCAAAGAAGTCATGTTAGCAGTAACTCAATTGGCTTTCAGTGCTAAACCAAATAGAGTTTCTTTTGAAATCTGATCTTACATATCCCTGATCTTTAAAATGGTTTTTCTAAGTACTTTAGATATAGCTTTTCAGAAGGCGGAACAGATAGATGTATTTTGTGTTCATTGAGTTTCTTTTTACTAGATAAGAACTTAAAAGGAATTTCTGTCAAAGGAAAAATGATTTACTTCATATTATGTGATTGTTTCATCCATCATAAAATTAGCTTATAGTAATTTAGCTCTTGAAAGCATCTTTTAAAAGAACCTTGGTAAGTTGACAAGACTACTTGAACAGTTTTGTGTCTTTAAGAATTACAGTGATTTGTTATTTTTCCTCTGCATGGTCAGGCAATTTTAAAAAAAGCAAAATACCTAATGATAAATTCAACTGTATGGAGAGGAATAATACCCTGAACCTCAATTGACAGAAGTAGTCCCAGGTCTGTAGAAATTTAAGCTGATTGAAACTATAAATCTAAATTTCTCATATTTATCTCATGGGCAGTGTGGCATTGTTAGAAGAGAATTTTTGGCCAGGTCAGAACAAATCAGAATTTATTGAGCATTTACAACAATGCAAATTACTGTGATATATCTAATAATAGATTCTATAGACATTACAACAAACCAAATAATGACCAAAGAGACATCACAATCACAATGAAACCTATATAGATATGAAAAGTTTTATTCTAATAAGTGACTATGTATCTTATTTAAACATAAAAAATATTTTTGAAGTTTTGCTACCATCTAATTACAAATAAAATTAAATTAAGGGAATATAAGCTAATAAAGACACTGCATGTCTGTAAGTCTAAGAGGCTTTGCTCTTTTCTGTAGATGATTTGATGTGCTGCATAATATATTTATGGCTGAGACTGTGAAAGAAAAGAACCGAGATGAAATTCTCCATCTAAGTATTTCAAACACTGAAACACAACTGTGTGAAAAAAAGAAAAACAAAATGTTTTGAGATACAAAGTTGGCTGGAAGATGGCTATAGGATGTCTCCTGATAATGGACTGCTTTAGTTTACCCGTATAAATATTCTATTTACTTATTAAAACCTCAAAGTAAAGCTAACATTATTTTTGCAACTGATAATAAAAACTCCTATAAAAAGATTACCTATCCAACAAAAATAGCCATGTAGATATTTAAATCATTGTGTAACGAATCCGCCAAATATGTAAACTCAGTCAACTTAGTGCAATATTTTTGCAGTTCAATGAATTAAGGAATTGACCTAATTATTTGTTTTCATGTGAACTCTCACCAGTAGTCCTCAGTTGAAAAAAAATCAATTTAGCCATTTTTTTATAACTGATTAATGTGACACATTATATTTGGGAATAAAGTGACCTTTTTTCCTTTCCTGAAAGCCTGTTTGCTGTGATCCTGATGGGAGAAAAGCAGACAATAGAATATAGGTTAATTAATTATTTGTGTAATTAAAGTAAAACCACACAGAGGCTAACTGTAAGAATACGCACCATTATTCTTACTGATTACAATAAAATACCTTTTTTACTTTTCAGTAACACCTTGGAAATTCACATCTGGAAATTGTAAGTTGGCATAGATTCTAGTACGGTAACTTTCATTGTGTAGGAAAGACATTTCATCAATGACAGTTTACTTCAGAGCATTAAATGTACTTTAACTTGCCAGAATAAGAAAATAATTTTTGTTCATTGTGTTCTTTATGTACCTTAAGAAATACTTTCTTTTCCCCAACTTTTTATCTAATGGTTTTGATATTTGGCATTTTATCATGCTTAACCAGTTATGCAGTGAGTAGGGAACCATTTATAATAACCCTAGGATCAAGATATTGAATAGGATCAACAATTTTTAATAGACACCAAGAATTCTGGTTACTTAGTGCAATAGATTTCATAATTTTCCTGCCTGCCATGTTATCTTTTTAAACCTGAATTATATTATACTCTAATATTTAAAACATATGTATTTCCTTGGTGATTGTTATAACTAGTAGTATTTATTGGACACTTATTCTATTCAAGGTATTTACGATTTCGTTCATGTAACACCAACATTGTATATATGTATCTGCTCCAGAAAAGGGGTTGCTGGTCTTTGGACTTCAAATTGAATTTTAGAAAACAGGAATTGTGAGCTCCCTAAAGCTGGTCAAAAGATGTTACTTGAATTAGCGCAGTGGGAAACAGAAGAACAGATATTCTTGCCCTCAAGAAATTTAAGAGTTAAGTAGTAGCATTAGGCAATGTTGGGCTATGTGCTACAGGATGAGGAGTCCACCTCCAGGCGAAATGCTATGTGTGGTATTTCAGGCTTGAACACAGGCAATTGCCAAACCTTTACCTTGCGGACCTTGTGAGGGAAAAGCTGCTCTCCCCACACCAGACTTAGGGCATAGTCTGTTCCTTGCAGTCTTTGAAAGAAGTTGCAGGCAAAGACTCAGATCCCCGTGGGGGCCATGCTCATGAATGACTGCCTTCCTAGCCCAGGTGTCTTCATTTGGAGATGTCACGATGGGGGCCTTCCTCAGGTGCCTCTACCATGGCCTCCTTGTGGTTGGGTGTGAAGGTAGAGAAACTTGAGAACACTTTTTCCTCCTCTCAGTTGTCAGTACTTTCAGTACTTTCCACTTCTAGCCCTTTCCACTCTCCTTACCCTAAGCCACCTGGGTCCATAAAATTGTAGTATCCTTTTGTTTTGAGCTCCCTTACAGTGAGACCATCTCCTTTGACACCATTTCATGAGGGAAAATGGATCAGGGGAGTCAGCACTTTCTCTGGTTTAGCCTACCCATCACAGTAAGTGTTGAAAGCTTGATTGTTTCTTCCATTTTGACTTCTTGTCTTAATGAACTCTGACACCTAGTAGCTGTGCTTGCTCGACTTCAGTGGAGCTCTTGACACAGGGAAGAGGATACATGATAAATGTCTGTATAGTTTCTAGAAGAGTAGGAAAAATGGAGGAAGTGGAAAGGATGCCTATTAAGGATGTCCATATGTAGATCAAGAGAAAAAGTTATGAACTAAAGGCTGAAGATCCTCAAAGACATCAGGAAAGCCATGAAGGCTTTTTAAAAATCTGATTCAAAAGGTTTTCACTTGGGGTTACAACAATAAATTTGGCCAGATAACCCAAGTGACAGCATTTTATATTTAAACTAGAATACAAGAAAGTGTAATTTTTAAAGTTCTATACAGATGATAATAAAATAATATGTTTAAGCAGAAAAGTAATGTAATAAAAACTTGTATTTTAATGAGGAAGTGGATTTATAAGTGTTTTATCTTGGGCCAGCCTAGCCAAACTTTTATTGTCTATATGTTCTTGGAACATATTGTGCAAGAGATTGGAATGCCTTTGAATAGTTCATGATCTAGGGGTGATCTGTGCTTCAGTAGAGACTAAGAAATTATCCTACCATGTAACTTAATAGAAACCCTTTTGGCAATACAATGAGGAAAATAGATGTACAATTAACTAACTTGGGAGACTTTGGGAAAGACCTAACACAGTGGGTGTTTCATAAGCTGAAATTTAAACATGTATAGTGTCAGAGGAACAGAGTGAGTACTTACGAATAGATCCCATAAACCAAAATCCTGTGTTTTATTTCAGCCATTCTCTTAACTTTATTTTATACTGCTTCTAGATGTTTATGATTAACTTTCCAATATGTGATTATAATATTTCCACAACCAATTTAACAGAAAATTTTTAAATGACACAGCTTTGTCAAGTATTTACAAATTACTCAATTTATTTATCATAAGAACAAACAATTTCTTCAACTCGTTTGGTTAATTTAAGTATATTTTATATTAATTATGTAATTATTATAATAATTATAAGTGGCATAAACAGAATTTGAAAACCAATAGCTTCAATGATACAGCTTAAAATGTAGAAAAATATATGTATACACTAGAGTGTGGTTTACCTAGATATAAGCATTTAGCATACTGTGAATACTTTTCCCTATTTTTCCATAAAGAGAAGGTTATCAGTTAATTTGGGTACATGGCTTAGATGGCTTTCCTTATAAGAGTTTTTACTATTATTACTATCCTTTCCCAAGCTTTCATTTATTTAACTTTGAACATCTTGCCCCTCTGCTTAAACACATACTCATCTATCATCTGGGGAAATTACCACTTATTTCTCAAGACTCCATAAGAAGTAGCAATCTCCATGGAAATTATTTTCAAGTTATTTCTCACTATGGAGAGTTAGGAAGCCCTAACTCTGTGCTCAAGTATCTCCGTCTATAAATCCCTATTGTTAACCTTTTTACATGAACATCAGTCATAACTATCAGGTACTGAGCACCTTATTATATGCTAGACTTGTTTTCAGCAATTTGCAGGTCTTAATTTATTTAATCCTCTTAACACCCTATGAGGTAGGCACTAGTATTTTCCTTCATTTTATAAATGCTAAGGAAGCATATAGAGTTTGTGTAATTTGTATAAAGCAACATGGTTGGTAGGCTAAAAGTGTCAGGATTCAAATTTAAATGTTTTGTGTTCAGAGGCCATGTTTTTAGGGATGCGCTTATTGTTCCTCAATCCCAGGAAATTACATTTTAATTGTTGTTACTCAAGTGATTAGTTCTTGCTACCAGAATTATATTTTTATCTTTTCTTAATATAAATATTACATTACATATAATATAGTGTCTGGCACATAGTATTATCATCATACTATTTTAAATAAATAAATAACATTTCAAATGGAACTATTTTTTAACCATTCAAAATTTTAAGAGCTGTCTAACAGTATAAAAGATCTTTTTATAGTTAAAATAGAAGGAATGCTGCATGTTAATCATATTCTAGGTCATCTGTTTTTTTTGAAAATCCACAAAGCTTATTTTTTACCTCAGAATAGTGTCAACATTGTTTGGTTTTTGATTGTGCATTCTTATTACATGAATAAATCATGGAAACTGAAAGTTGATATATCATTGAATGAATCCAAATCACATTATTTTTCTTTTCTGCTATCCTATCCATAAAGTTTGCAACATTGATTGTCGGAGTTTATAACATTTCTACTGAATAGATAGGTTAGGGCCACTCCATAGAATCAATGTCACACAAACCATGTTGGCTGATGGGTTTTTTTCACATCAAACTGTCACCTTGTCTCTGCTGTTACATTACATTTGCTACCTCAACAGTGACACAAGTTTTTATTTTTTCATCTTCTATACATGGTGTCTCACTACAAAATAACCCAGCATATTTTTGACCACCCATTTAACTGTTCTTTGACATCTAAAGGCTTTGGATTTTTCATCTCAAATTTGAGGATAAAAATTGTCTACTTTTTTTTTATGACAGCACACATTTAAAAACACCTATCTACATACATAGGAATTTCACTGTGACTGGAAATTATTTTAGAAGTCAAAATGGACTTTTTGGTGTAACACGTTGCTTTTTTCTCATTTATTTCTTTATGCCAGTTACCACCCAACCTAACAATGACAATGTGCCATGACAAACCAGTCTCCATAAGAAGAACATTTTTGCATTTAGGTAAGAAAAACATGCATCTCAAGGATGAAGGGATTTGCCTGGAAAGAGAGTGTGAAACATGTTTCGGAGAGTGGGAACTATGACTTCAGTTAGAGAGAGAGAACAAAGGAAGGAAATGACCGGGAAATTGATTGGTGTCACATCTCTGCACACGGTTGTGGCTTTTGTTTGTGTGTCACATGCACAAGTGTGTATGTGTGTGTGTACATCTATGTTTGCATTTGTATTTTGGGAATGCTGTTGAGAGATATAAAAATTAAAAAAATTAATTAAATTAATAAAGATGTAAAACAATAAGGAAAAAGAGCTTATATTGTAAAACAATAAAGAAAAGAGGCAGAAGGAACAATTATGTTATTTTTGTAACAATTGAGATGGGAGATAACTGAACTCTGTTCTCGGGTGGTAACTGTAAGGGTATGGAGATGGTATGGCTTGAAAGGATTTGAAGAGAGAATACCATTTAGTAATACCAGTTACTAAATTGAGTTGGGGAAGGAGTTCAGGAGTTCCTCAGCATCTTTCATATTCATGGAGATTGATGAAGACAAATGTTTAATGTTTAATTGCATTGGTAAACAGAGATTGGGGTGGAGAATTGTTTGGGGGATGAAGAATTCAGTGTCCTTATAACGTAAGGGGGAGAGACACAGTGGGAGAGAGGCAGAAGCAGCTGGAGCTCAGGGGAAAATTTTGACTGACAGTGTACATTTGCAAATCATCACTCGGTCATTGAAGTCACAGGTGCCAGGCTGATCATAAAGACAAGGCTCAGAGTTGTAAATGACCAATTAAGTAGGTGAAAAATACACCAGAATACAATCTATACTCTTTGCATTCTGAACTTCTCCGTTGCTCTTAACAACGCTTTTACTCTCCTACCGCCTCACTGTTGAGGATGCTAATCCTCATACCTCGAACAGGTTGTGCCTCTGTCTGACATACCCCTCACCAGCATTAACCAATTGAACCTGGTAAATTAGGTGCAAGAAATCTGAAAGTGGGAGGAACTAAGATGGCACAGTTTTCTTTGCTTGTTCTTTTTAAACAAAATGTATGCACTGAAAGATGAATATAGTAAGGGAGAGGTAACTAAGGACTTTGGTTTCACTAGCATCACTCACTCACCAATTGAGATGACTTGCCAGATAAGTTGTATAATTGGTATTTTTATCCCAGGAATCAGTAAATGTATTTTAGTGTGACCACTTTTTTACTTGCTTCCTTTTTTCTTAATTCCTCATATAGATTAATTAAGAGGCTATGTTTACTCTCTGCTATTTCAGGCAAAATAACAAAATCTGTTTTTTGTTATTCATTTGTATGTTACTTATACAGCAGGAAAACTAACCATGAAATAACATCATTAGCCTAACATTAATATCAAACACTTATTGCTTCAGTAGGAATATGTGAAGCAACAAAAAACCTTTTTTAAAATAATTTTTCCATTTGATGGGTTTTAAACATTCTGTTAGTGCTCATTGAAATGATGAAGCAAGTTTAATATATCAAGGTAAATTAAACTTGACTAAATTTCAAAAACATGAAATTTATTTCTACTCAATGAGTTAATTTTTATTTTATTGTCTTTAATTTTTAAATAGCTAGATTAATTACATATTTTTCTATGTAAAATTTCTTATAAAACACTATTATTCCTAATAACTTCAGCTGTAGTCAACCTTTTTGTGTAAATAAGAAATGTTCTTCAGATTTTAATTATCTATATCTCTAAACATAAGGTTATTTGAATACATGTAAATGCGAGGCATTTTAACAGAATGAAATAGTGACACATAGTTATCCACTCAAATAACAAACTGAAAACTATTATATATACAAAAAATGTTGCATTTTCCTTTTGCAAGCTGACAAAACATTGTAAATTAGATATATTATACTGAAAATAAAATGTAACCTCAAGTTCAAAATTATAGATTTCTTTTAAATGAGATTTTTAAAGAAGTAGTTGTGGCAACAATTTATATTAAATAGGCATATTCATTTCCAAGGCTGCCATAACAAGTACCGCAAACTGGGTACCTTAAACAACAAGAAACATATTGTTTTACAGTTTTGAAGAATAGAAGTTCATAGTTATCAGCAAGGCCAACCCCTTCCTGAAGGCTCTAGGGGGAGATCTTTCTTTGCCTGTTTCAAGCTTCTGGTGGTTACTGGCCTTTCTGGCTTTCATTATCTAGTACATGTATGACTGCAATCTCTGTCTTCTCATGGTTTTCTCCCCTCAGTCTTCACGTTGATTTCTTATGGTCTGTGTCTCTGTGTCACTTTTTCTCTTATATAGAGAAACTGGTCATACTGGACTGGGAACCCAGCCTACTCCAGTATGAATCTATCTTAACCTAACAAGTTATGTCTTCAAAGACTCTATTTTCAAAGAAGATTTCAGAATCTGAGGGGTTAGTAAAAACTTGAATTTTGAGGGGAGGGTAGGGGGAGAGGGATGCTATCCAACCCAATACAGAGTGTAATAAATAAGCAATTTAAATGCATATTTTGTATTTTTAATGTCAGGCTCAAAGTTTAGACAGTTTATCAAATACTTTTGGAGAAAATTATTTTTTAGTCTAAAGAAAAATAATGAAATTGATCATTACTTGGCAAAAACTAAAAATAATATGCATATTTACCCACTTGTGTAACTGTTCCATGGATTAAGAGTGATCAACCAACTTAGTCTGTGAGGTTTTGGGATAGTTTCCCAAACCGTATCATTTTTTTATAAGAGCTATGCTAACATTTATGATTTTGAAAAATTGTTAAAAATTCAAATATATAGGTAAATATACTGGTTACAAATAATATAACACAGCACATATGTTTGAAATTCTTCAGTGTATTCTCATTAAGTTATATGGATGGTAAGAATTCACCTAAAATATCTGTAAAAGCTTAAGTGGCCAAATAGGGCTTGTACTACAGAGAACAAGTCACCAAGAATGTCAGTCTCAGATCTTGGGGAAAACAAAAAGGAAGCTACAAGTGAGTCATCTGCAGAGAGTTTAATAAAGGAATGAGTCACTTGCGAAGATATGCATAGGTGTAGGGTAGTGGTAAGGTATAGTGCAGTGCCCTAGAGCTAGTAACAGTGAGGTTCTCTTCCTTCCCCAGGCCCAGAGAGGGAGGGGATGAAGTTACATGACACCAGAGACTTGGGCTAAGGGAAGAGGGCCACTGTACAGAAGCTAGAATGCTAGCTCATGAATTCAATCAAGTGAAGCCAACCTTGCAGAGAGGAAGCCAGAGTAACGACTGTCTTCTCTCCATTTACTCCTTCAACATTCTTGCCAAGTCCTCCCATTGTCAGATCTCAACCAGAAGCCAGACACAGGAAAACTCATGTATATGTATGTCTGCACAGAGTGGCCTCTTAGAGCACAGATCTGGGTAGACAGGGATGTGCTGTGAATTTGAAAGTCCATTGCAGTTCTATTCTACACCTATCCCAGGTCATTGCTTACAGTGTTTGATAAAAGACAAAGAATTATACTCTTTAAACTCATTTTTAATATTATTTAGTCTTAATGTCAATTCCCTTTTGATTTTACAACTGTGTGCAGAGTTAAGCGAGATCCTACCGTTAAAATGATGACAAGAGGTAGGGAATCACAGCATCATTGGTTTTCTATTACTTGGAGAAGCAAGCAGCCTGCATTTGACAGTGACATTACATGGTGTTTGTGTAGTGGGCAGCAGATTTATTCTACCATGCTTTGCAGCAATTTGCTGCCTTTGGATAAGTAACTCCATATGAACTGAAGCTGAAGCACTAAATCATTGTGTCTCCTTCACGCCAAGCACTGATTCATCGCAGTGTCTTACCCTACAACTCATTGTTACTCGATTTTAGAAAATATACTTGTTTTCCCCAATCATGATGATCTCTTCAATTTATTCTTTCCCTGGCTGAATTTGACTATGTTGGTATTTTAGTATCACTATGTGTCGGCTAAATTATTTTCAATCAGATATCTTACTTATAATCATAACAGGGTTTGAAGGAACCTTAAAGGTCACATAATCTCACTTTGTGCCACCTGCACACCATCCCCAAATGATAGTCATATATCTAGCTTCTGCTCGAATAATTCCAATGACAGGGAACTGACTACTTGAGATGCAGCCTTTACTATGCTTGGGTAGCTTTCATTGCTAAAAGTTCTTCTTTATGTTGAGTGGAAATTTATTAACTCTATTTTCCAATCTTGATTGTATTATTCTATTCTCTAGAACAATAAATTTCACTTTATATTCTTTTGTTAACTCAAATATTCACTACTGTAAGATTTTTAGCAAAGTACACACTATTTAATTAAGGTATATATCTCATAATAACCACATAGAACAAATTTATTATAATCCTTGTTTTCAGAAGCAGTGAGTTCTATTACACTTTAATTCTAAGTAGAAATTCAAGTTAAATTTCAAACTAGGATCTTAAAAGTGTAGAACTCAAAGGGCTGTGTAAAATTGTTTACTGAGGTCCTGATGTCCTAATTCTGTTTCAGAGTTCATAGCAGAAGTAGGTAATAGGTAAAAGTTTTAGAAAAAAAAATTTCATTCGTATATAGATGACAGTTCTACGCAGAGTTCTGAATCTTAAAATCCAAACTTAAACTCAGTGTAGAAAAGACCTGAATTTTGAATGAAATTTTTTTTCTTTTTTTTAAAAACCTAAGTGGTAAATTTCTGTTTTAAAAAAGATTTTTATTCACTTTTAGAGAGGGGAAAGGAGGGAGAAATAGAGGGAAACATCAGTGTGTGATTGCCTTTGGCATGGCCCCCACTGGGACCTGGTCTGCAACCCAGACATGTGCCATAGACTGGAAATTGAACCAGCAACCCTTTGATTGGCAGGGCGACACTCAATCCACTGAGCCACACCAGCCAGGGCTGAGTGAAATTTTTATTACTGTTTACTTTGTTCTGTTTGTTTTCCACATGAATTTTTTAAAAAAGAAAAAGTGAATACTTTAATAAGGGTGCCAACAAAACATAATCATTAACTACATATTGATCACTAAGTGATATTTAATTACTGAACAAGTATATAAAAGTTGGTATTCTAAGCTCTAGCTTGAAATCACTTTTCTTACAATTGGATTCTCCAGTGTTCTCTCCTTCCCTAAAAGGAGGGTTCTTACACTACCTAATCCCCTGCACCTAGTTTATTTTATCACCCAAGCTTTCTTCAGCTTTAACTGCAATGGACTAAATATCTGCTAAGCTAGTCTAACCATGAATTCAAGTCAACATGGGTTGTTTATTGAGAATTGAGCACTTACTATGTCAAGGCTCAGAAGAAAATAGCAACGGGGGTCAGTTTAAACTCTGGAAATATTATCAACTTTTTCCCAGGTTTAGTTCTGCATGTCATTCTCTGCCCAAATTTTTTCTTAAGCAATAATATCTTAAGAATATACTTTGTTTGTCCTCTTGTAAAATCTATCTCATTTGAATCCCATCCCACTAGAACATGTTGCAGGTATTCAGATTTTGCAAATGCCTATAGGGTTTGTACTTCAAGATAGGTGGGATCTGATTTTGTTCTTGAGATAGCTGATATAACAAGAATTTTGATCAAATTTCTTTTTCATTTTTTCAATGAATAAGGCAGAATCTTAAAAAATAAAGTCACTGAAAAAAATTAAGCTTTCACATTTTTACCTGCGTAACTTACTATAGATAAAGATATTATAAATGCTGACAATTAATTAAATGTAAAGAATTAAATTTTCAAATCATCTAGATTATTTAGTATTTCTTTTTGTATTTCATGTGGGCTCTACTCTTCAAGACACCATGACTTACCCTTTTTTTTCCAGAATGATATGCTTACCATGAATGTTTCCAAAGAAAATTGACCAAAATGACAAACTAATTCATGCATAACGACAAGAAAAATATTGAGTATATATTATTATATAAGTTCCTTAAAGTAAAATGGGCTTGTGAGCTAAGAAATGCATATAATATTAAGTGAATAATTAGCGAAAATATGATAAGTTCAAAGTAATCAGATTTAATAATTATATCACCATTACTTATATTCATAACTACTTTTATGCCATTTTCACTGATTGCCTCTGTAATTAAATGTTGTTAATAAAGTACAACACCTTCAGAAAGCATAGGACAAAAATTTGCAAAGGTAAAATAACATATTTGCTTTCTTGGGATAAACATTTAACAGTATTTAGAAATAATTTAAATGAAGACAATTGTTTTAAGTCAATTTGTTGTTACATGTACTTAACACTAAAGCATGAAATGCAAAATAATTTCCCACAGAACCCTTGTGTAATTAGTTTTCAGTACAGTTTTGGATAATGGGTGAATATTTTTTCCTTTGAGCAGCACAGCTGTGCACTTTAGGTGATGTCAACATATTTATGGAACTGTTGCATTATTTGTTCAATGCACTTGGTCAACTGCATTGCACAAATGAGGTGAAAACAGCAGGACATTATTTATGTTGCACTGTGGTTTTGAAGGTGACACCACAATCTTTCTAATGGTTATTAATTCAGCAGCACAAATGCAAATTTTCCCTACTATGCTGATAGTAACAACATCCAATTTCTTTTTTAAAAAGTAGAAAATGTACTTGGCATGTTCGAACCTTTATTTTCATTATTTGTTTGCATTTTAATAACAGGTAAACATAACAAAGAAGGAAGAACATAATGAGACCCTCCCCTCGGCTTCCAGTGGGCAGCTCCTTTGATCAACATGTTTCGAAACATTTTAAAGACCAATGTGAACTCAAAATCATTTCCACCCAAAACTGAATTGAACTGGAATAATGGTGGGGTTGGAAATGAACAAGGCTTCTTAAACTTTGTTAGGAATTTATTATTAACTGAGAAAATTTGGGGATCTGTCATAAAAGAAAAGCTTCCTTTCTGAGTTCTGCTACCTAAATCTCAATATGTTGAACTGTTCTTATTTTTTCCCATATTTACAAACCATGGGCTTTAGCTTGCAGCTTCCTGATTTGACAGCACTACCCCAAAGCCCAGATGAGCAGCCCAAATGTGATTTTGCAGCATCTGATGCCGAGGTGTTTGCTTGCTTACACATTAAAGCAATAATCTAGTTTCCTCCTGTCCCAGTTTGTTCTTCCCCGGATTTAAGTTCTTGAGAGTTGCAGACTGATGGTAAAGCACAAGTAGGACAGGGAGAAAAGGAAGTCATATTTATTACACAGTTAATTGGGCACTGTGCTAGTTCTTATCCAATTTCCTTTCTGCTTTAATGACTCTGTATCTCTCGACCGATGTGTTTAGTTTCCTGATGAGAACTTCTAGTGACTGTGCAATCTTGATTCCTGGTTTCTGTCTGAACTTTTCTTTACAGTCTTATTTGCTTTTCTTTATTGGTGAAAAAGAAATTTAATTTTTTTAAAACTCATCTTTCTGAAAGTCTAAGAGGCCGGTTTAAATTACTGCCCTTTTTCCTGGGTTTTATTCTGGCTCCACTTTCCTTCCAAAACAGAAGACACCTCTCAAGCAAGAGAATACATTACTTAAGAAATTTGATTCTTAATCTTTTTTTTTATATCTTGGAGAAACAATAGTACATTAAAGAACTCTGAGAATTACTATTCTGTCCCTTCTAAGGCACAAAGGAAAGAGATTAGACTTATGTTTACTAGATATATAGGGAGGGTCAAAAGTAGGCTTACAGTTGGAAGTATGGAAAACAGAGTTTATTCTTGTATTATTTATTAATCATGTTATTAACTTTTCCATACAAAAAAGTGTAAACCTACTTTTTCTGCATCCTGCATAATGTGAAGGCGTTGTGTCATTTTGTACATCAGTATCATTAGCTGAGGAACTGGTACTAAAATGGACTGAAAGTATGAGAGTAACTGATTTGGAAGCTATGACTTTGGTTTGCAATGCTGCAGAGTGGAAACGTATGTCTGCATTGACACGGAATCCACAGCTCACTAGGAAACAATCACAGATGGCTATATGTGATCTAGAAACACAGGAGGTTGTTCCTGGGGGTACAGACAGCCTGGTACTGGAGAACAGCCACTGTAAAGTCTTTTTACCCTGAGGATCAGGACTTCCCAACTCTCCTTATAAATTCCAAATGGAAAGCTTACCATGCTAGCCATTTTGTTCAGGCTTTATGATGACCAGCGTATTCACCACTGACTGTGCATGCTACCCAGGTTATGGTAGTGCTGTGATTCAGAGGGCCCTGTTGCATGGACACCCCGTATAAGTTTACTGCTACAAAACCGAACAGTTCCAGAAGCCATATCAGATTTGCAATATCAGCTTCCCCTCATCGGTCTTACAGATAATAACACAAATACTAGGTTAATTAACAAGAGAATGAGGACAGCCCAAGGAGAGTGTCAAGGGACTCTTCCCAACAAAGCATACATTTTTAAATGGTTATTGATGAATAAAATGAATAAAACAGGTATTGAAAGGGGCGGAATAAAGGAGAAACAGGGTGGAAACCTTGCAGTGGTTATTAAGAAATGAGATGAATAAAATGGACATTAATGGGGTTAAAACAACAGTTTTAACATAACACTGCTTTTGGCTGAGTGGGTCACAGATAACCCCTGCTAGTTCTCAAACATTAAAGTGTCCCAATCAAGTCCACTTTATTCACCCAAGTTCGGAGAAATTTGAAAACCAGAAGGCAAAAATTGCAATAAAAAAAACCTGATAAATAATCTCTTGTGGCAGCAGGTAGGCTGATTTAACCAAGTTAAAGATGAACAACAGAACCCAGGTCCCTTGCCTCTACCTTTGGCTGGTAACCCAAAGCCTTTCACACAAGATTGGATAAAATGGCCACGTGTTAGAACAATACATTTCCAGGAATTCTACAAAACATGGCAACAAAACCCATTGGTGAAGCTCTGACTCAATTAATGATTAGATTGAGAGAAAGTAAAAATATAGTAGTAGAGATATTGTGCAAGTTGAAATACTTAAGCAGGTTTTGTGCAAAAAAAGTTGTAGCTCCTTTACCTGAATGTATTATTGGGAATGGTCATTATGTATCACTGGGAAACACTTTCCCTACTCAGTATTGGAAAAGCAAAACCTTGTGGTAAAGTCCTTATGAAGGCTACAATTTCATTTTTAATAGTTGATAGAATTAGGGTAAATGTTTTTAGGCAAACCGTGATGTTGGAACACATGTTATGTGAAATGGTTGCATCTGTTTTACCTGATCGGGATGGTAATTGTATCTGATTGGGAAACACTTCCCCAGCCTAGATTGCTGAAACAGAAGGCATGCAAATCCACACTGCAAGCAATATTAATTGGAAATGCTAAATGGAAACCAGTGAGATTGCCTGAGCCCACATGTTATAGATCAGAATCAGGAATCCTGGTAGGGGCAAATTCTCTGTAAAACCCATGGGGAGCCTAGACTGGTGTTTATGGTAAGAACCTGTCAGCACAGCAAAGTAATGACTACTGGGTCTTCGGACGAGGAAATTTCCATTGAGGGTCATTTACTACTCTCTCTGACATTATTAATTGAAGGTATTTCTATGACTGACGGACATAAAATGATGTTGAACCTCAGATACCCACATCTTGAGTATTGTCAGAACTGAGTATTGTCAGAAGGATGCTCTGTGGCACAGGTGACAAACACAAGGCCCACCAGCTGAATCCAGCCATCCACCTTGTTTTATTCGGCCCAGCACCTTGTTTCTACCAGGCAGCAACACCAAACGCTCAGTTAACTGTTAAGGAGTAATTACACTAACACAGTCCTAAAATTACATTTGGTCCTTTGAAGGCAACCACAAAGCTGATGTGGCCCCCGGTGAAAATGAGTTTGACACCCCTGCTCTATGGAGATGGCAGTGCACAGAATTCCGTAATAAAAATGGAAATGGTTTGTATAGGGTCATGCTGCCCTGGGGAATGCAAGGAAGAGATGCAAGAGAGGGAGGGAACTTCTTCCCCAGGACTGACTCTGAAATTCCCCGAGGATATTCTGGATTCTACTGTCACTTGGACAATAGCCTGTAAACAGCTCCCAACTGAGGACAAAAAGCCCTTTGTTTTGTAGATGGTGGGTCTAAGGTGAATGCACAATGCTCTGTAAAGCTGCTGTATTAAGATCAGTGGATGGAAAGACTCTAATTGAAGGAAATAAAAACAGATCAGCCTTTTTGTGTTGAACTGCATGCTTTTTTCCTAGCAGGTTTTTTTTTTTTTTTTTTTTTTTTTTTTTTTTTTTTTTTTTTTTTTTTTACTGCTTCACAGGCAATAGAAACCTGACCTGCTAAAGAGATACCCATATGGGGCATGGCCCTACTGAAAATTGAGGAGTGCATTAAAATAAGACACATTGATTCCCATTAGAAAAACTCCCTTCCAGGTTTTGGTAAGGTGAGTGGAATAAACGAGTAGATATCCCCATGTGCTCTCTTGAAAAGGCCACCTGGGTCCATGAAATGAATGGACATGGGGGTTTGTAGGGATGCAAAGAAACTAAATATAGATACATTCTTCTTATACCCTCTGAGGCACAAAATGCCAATAAAAATATTCTGTCTGCCAGCAAATAGCAGATGGCTATTTGGTAGGTGCCCTGGAGCAAAGGCCCTGAGCATAGTGAGCAAGTCAGGCTTGATACTGGTAGCTCTGAGGGACTACAAATACTGTTGATAGAAACAGACACTGACTCTGGACTGACCTTTACTTACCTGATAGTAGATACAAACCTCAGCATATTATGAATGTCCTTGAACAGAAGATATTGTACCTGTTTGAATGGCTGAACATCATTTTTTCAGACTAAGCAACACACATACAGCTCATAATGTGCAACAATGGGCAGAGAGTTGTCCTCCTCAGAGTAACCATTTTAATAGAGAATCAAAACAGACGATTGAAATATTTACTGTCAAAAATGGTAGGGGATAAAGGCATGAAGGGCTGGCTTATACGACTCCATGAGCGTGTGCTCAAACTCAACAAGAATATGAAGAGGACAAAGGAATGTTCCTACAGGACAGATTTCTCTCTTTTTCTGGTAGATCTGGGGAAAAGGGTGGAAAAATATTGCTATTCTTTCTTTCCACATCACCTCAACTCCTTTTTCCCTACCTGATGCATTGGTCACAGGACCAGGGCTGCAAATACAGGGGCTGTAACAGGGATGATTCCTAAGCAGGAAACTACAGCTATGATTTGAAACTTTATATCAGAATTCCTAGGTTCCGATGGGGCCAGATGTGCTTTCACTTCATCTGGCAAAACTGGGGCTACCAGGGCATGCTGTTGTAGTCCCTGTGGTAAAGTTAACTCCCTAATTTTGTAACTGTGTCAGTGGGAATTGACTGAGGGGGAGGCGCTTGCTGAACTAGTATTGCTACCAAAAATCTAGATCAGCACAGCGGTAAAACCTAGTGTTCTAAAAAAAGAAAACTGGGGTATAAATGAAGAGAAGAAAAAATTACTAGTAACTGTGGTGAAAGGGATGAATGAATGGGATGTGTAATGAGAAAAACCCATTACATTAACATCTTGAAAGAGGCTGAGAGCAAGAGATAATATTGTCTCTTAGCTCAGTTCTACCAGATGTCTGAAAGGGTGAAGCCATGCATTACTGAGAGCACTCCTGCCTTTGGAACCTGAGATGCTCAAATGGAAGCCTGCATTCTCACTCTGGGAGAACCTTTCACATGATGTGATGATGGACTGGTAATCACTGAATGGGATTCTAGTAAAGAAATGATGCCTTTTGACTTTTATGACTGTTTTTTTTTTTTTTTGCAGTGGGTCTGTGTTTAAAGACCAGGGAGTGGACTGTGATATTATGACTTATAAGACATATATATTTGGTCCTTCAACTGATCAAAATATATTTCCCATATATATTTGGTATTTATCCATAATTTCTGACTCTCAGCTACTTTTTGTATTTATCTTTAGAGAGAAGGGAAGGGAGGGAGAAAGAGAGGGAGAGAAACATAGATTTGCAAGAAATACATCGATTGGTTGCTTTGTTTCTCACATGCCCCCAACTGGGGACCTGGCCA
>PVKM010029600.1:0-17684 GCA_004027735.1 Carollia perspicillata | reverse complement strand
CTTCCAGAGGTCATGACCCTTCACCACTAAATACTCCAGCATGTATCTCCTGATACAAAAAGGATATTCTCTTACTTATACTACAATTTCCAAATTCAGGAAATTGACCATTAATACATTATAATCCAGCATATGGTCCATTTGAGAATTTTACCAATTTCTTTTTTAACCCAGTGTCATATCATATATTGCACTTAGTTGCATTATTTTTAGTATCTCTCCTTTCAAGTGGAATTCTTTTCTTTGTCTTTATGAACTGACATTTTTGAAGAGATATCCTTCAATTTTTGTTTTCTGATTGTTCCACCATGACTAATTTGGATTCTGTATTTCTAAAGGAAAATGCATATTACATGAGTGGTGTTGCCTTTCTCAGTATATCATCACATCAGAAGGCCCCTAGTAACAGTTTTTTCCATGTTTGATGATAATAACTTTAATAATTTAGTTAAAGGGATTTCGCCCAGACTATTTCAACCTTCATGATTTGTTTTTCCTTTGTAATTACTAAACATCTTGTGGGGAGAACCTTTGAGATTGCATAAATATCTTTTTTCCTAACCAGCTCTCATCAATTGTTTTAGAATCCATTGATGATTACGGGGACACATCTCTTTTTATTGTGCTTTGCTTTACTGTGTTTCACAGATATTGCATTTTTACAAATTGGAGGTATGACACTCCACCAGGAAAAAGATTATGATTCAGTGAAGGATCAGATGATGGTTAGCATTTTTAGCAATAAAGTGTTTGTAATTAAGGTATGTACATTGTTTCTTTAGTCACAGTGCTATTGCACACTTAATAGATGACAGTATAGTATAAACATAAATTTCATATGCACTGGGAAGCTGAAAAATTTGTGTGGCTTGCTTTATGCAGTATTTGCTTTATTGCACACTCTGGAACCAAACCCGAGCTACCTCCAAGGTGTGCCTGTATTGCCTGTATTGGTTATTATATGGTGGTTTCAGAATGGTGTTTTTGCTAAGCATATCATTCCCTATACACTTATATATTTACAGTCTACTAGAAAGAAGAGCTCAAACTGGGAAGCTCCTTTAGACTAAGTAAGCAGGATAGGTTTAAGTAAGATAATGATAATAAACAAAACATTGAAAATCCAAGAAAGAGCATTTTGGGCATAAAGAGCTGAAAGTGTGAATACTCTCTGGCCTAAGTTTGGCAACAGAGCTCTAATTAATTCATGTGTAAATTAAACACCTCAGATGGAAGCAATATACATGAAAAAGCTTTATTTAAATAGCTAATTAATTGAAAGCAAACCAGTTTTTCTGGGATCACAGTTTGAGTCCAATATGCCCAGAACAATCTCAATTTATGTCTATTTCCTTGGTATCATAATCAATAAAGGCACCTTTACACTCCCCCGAAGTCCCAGTTTGGGTGATAAGTATTATGATTACAGATTCTAAGAAGTAAATAAATTATAATGTCTTCCCAGGGAGGACAAGACTTGGCTGTGCCATTGACACAGAGTTCATACCAAAACACATGTAACCATTTTCTTTTTTACGTTGTAGAAATTAGACAGATCCCCACCCCATTCAGTTGCTTATTGCATTAGTTACTCACTCCTGCAATGAACAAGTACATCTTAACCCAACTAGAATTTCTGCTGTTACATTTTATATCCATCCCTTTATCCTGGTGGATAAATATGACCACTGTGCTACATGCAAGTGTTATTTATGTGTGTGAATGTTCTGATAGCCATAAATCTAATAGCCATAAAGGTTATGTTTTCTTTTTAAATTTTTATTCTCATGGAAGGATGTGCTCATTGATTTCAGAGAGAGAGGAAGGGAGAGAGAGAGGGAGAGAAATATTGATATGGGAGAAACATTGATTGGTTACCTCTCACACAGGCTCCAATCAGGGATCGAACCTCACAACCTAGGTATGTGCCCTGACTGGGGATCAAATCTGCAACATTTTGGTGAATGGGATGACTCCCCAAACAACTGAGCCACCCAGCTGGGGTTGTGGTTACTTTTTAACCAGGTTATAAAACCTACACTGAAAAGCAGATGAGAGAAAGCCATCTGAAAAAAATCTGGTATAAAAGACCGGGCAAAGAGACATGTTAAAACACTTAGGAGTGGAGTTCTCCAACGCATACCCCACCATAAATCAAAATAGTAAGCAGCTATATACCTTGAATGGGTTGCTTTACTGCGCGGGGAACTGCATCGCCACAACTGTGATTTAACCTCTTTTCTTGATTTTCATTAGGGGTCAATATTAGGAATGCATATGTGAACATGGCCGTGCCGATGGCCCCTGTGTGTTCCGGGAAATATTGACTGAAGGTACTTCCTTTGTAGGAAGATCATGGCATCTCTCCCAGATGTCAGAATCAGCAAAAATTGGAGCCCTCTTTGTCTGATATCACGTTTTCTTTTATTACCAATGAGATATTATAACTCAGTGTTGTTTCTTTTTTGACTAATACAAAATTCAGAGAAAAGTTTTCATTTCAATCGTAGAGTCTATTTCAGGCCTGTGCTTTTGAGTGTTCTTCCCTTCCTTCTCTTCTTATTCCACACACTCTTTAATATTTGTCATCAGAACCCTTCCTGTATATAATTAAGTGAATTTTAATTAAAAAATAATTCTTATATTTCCTTTTGATGAATTAATGGTCATTGAAATGGGAGTATGTTTAAGATATTGTCATTAAACACACAATAAAACTATCATTTTATTTTATTAGAACTATAAATACATACTTATTGATATACATATACTGGCAACTAAATAAAATGTGGGTGATATCAAATTATCACATAGTAAGTTAATACAGGGTTGGCAAAAGTAGGTTCACAGTTATTTATATGAAGAACATAAAAATTAATATATAATAATACAAGAATAAACTTGTGATTTGTGTACTCGCAACTGTAAATCTACTTTTGCTCGCCCCTGTATTTTCCTTTGAAATTTGTTTCTGAGACAAGAAACAAATGCCACAGAAACTCAGTTCAATAAAACATTTTATAAATACTTTGTAAAATACATAGAGAAATACATGATTGTTTGCAGTCTGATGAAAACTCTAATGCGGTGACTATCCACTTATAAGCAGGAGTTTTTTCAATAAGAAACATCCTTGACAACATTTCTCATTACTTTGTACAATCCCATGAGGAAATAAGTATATGACAGTTGTTTTGCCTGCTTAGGGCAATTCTCTGCACAATTCAACAATTCTCTGTTGAGACTTAATGGCCTGTGCCGAGGTTGATGCACAAACTAATTCTATTTAAATAAATCACTGAAGGTAGCAACCGCTAGTCAATTACAAGGGCTAGAAGCAGTTGGCACTGGTAACCTTTTCCTGATTGAGTAAACTAAATGGGAGAAGTGACTTTTTCAGGGATCACAAGAAACAGAACCAAACCAGATCATTAGAACAGAAATATATAATCATGCGAAAAATTGTTATTTAAGACAAACAGTTCAAGTGAGTCATTGTGAAGGAGGAAAGGAGAAGCAAGAGCAGCATCGGGTTTGGGTTCTCTACACTGAGACCTGGAAGCAGCCTCACTGCAATGAGCTGGTCCTGAACCTCAGCTCCGGGAGAGAGTTCCTGGGTGTGAAAACTGTTCTCTTCCTAATGTGGGGAAAGAAAACCAAAGAGCTATCAGTATTCCTCTAAATCTTATTTCAGCGATTAGTAACAGGTGATTAGTGACATTGGACACTCATCTGTCTTCTTAAGAGAAATATATATGCAAGCCCTTATCCCACTTTTAAATGAGTTATTAGTTTCTGTTTTTGTTTCACTATTGAGTTTTAGGAGTTCCTTATGTATTTTGGATCTTAACCTCTGTCAGATACATGGTCTGAAGATACTTTCTTCCATTCCATAGGTTGCCTTTTCACTCTGCTAATTGCTTCCTTTGTTGTGCAGAAGCTCTTAGATTGAGGTAGATCCACTTCTGTGATTTTGCTTTGTTCCCTGTGCTTTCCAAAAAATCCCTAAAATCATTGCCAAGACCAAAGTCAGGAAACTTTTCCTTTATGTTTTCTTTTAGGAGTTTCATAGTTTCAGTTCTTTTGTTTAAGTTTTTAACCCAGTTTTAGTTGATTTGTGTATACGGTGAAAGAGAAATGTCTAATTTCAATCTTTTGCCTGTAGATATCCAGTTTTCCCAGCACCATTTGCTGAAGAGACTGTCCTTTCCACACTGTATATTTCTTGATGAAGATCAATTGATTGTATATGTATGAATTTGTTTCTGTATATTCAATTGAATATGTCTGTCTTTTACAAGTACCATACTATTTTTGATTACTGTAGCTTTGTAATATATTTTGAAATCTGGAAATGTGATGTCTCCAGTTTTGTTCTTCTTGCTCAAGAATGATTTTGCTATATGTAGTTTTCTGTGGTTTCATATTATTTTCAGAAATTCTTTTATGTAAAACCTCAATGTCCACCCACAGATCAATGAACAGTGAAAATGTAGTATATGCACACGGTGGCATACTCTTCAGCCTTTGAAAAAAAGAAATATCACAATATAAGACAAAGTGGATGAGTCAAAGTTGAATGAAATAAGCCAGTCACAGAAAGACAAATACTGCATTAATTCACTAATACGAGGTATCTAAAGTAGTCAAATTCATACGATCAAAGATCCTATGAATGGATGGATGGATTTTTTACTGTAAAAACTTATTAGTGTTGTTAATTTTCCTCATTCTTTGTCAAGATAATAGTTTATTACAAACTCTCCAAAAGAAATAAATACAGCAAAGAACGATAGGAAAAAATCATTGTCATCGCAAACCACCAAGCTGTTTAAGAATTGAAATTATCATGTTCTTCAATAAATGTGGGTCCACAATTTCCTGCATAATTTGCTTAATATAAACTTAATGGAACCCGTCTTTTTGCCAGTGAAGGGTGTCAGATACTACTGCAACATCATACCTATCTGGTCCACTCTCCCTACCAGGTAACTTCCCTGTGTCCAGCCATCTTTCCACTCAAATCACCTGACGCTCTCATGGCAGGTCTCAGTCGCTCCACAGAACTTCTTCCGTTGCCTCAGCTCCCAAACATCACGGTGCACCGTGTAGCTGCCTCTTTTCTGTAAAGATCAAGAGCCTGCACGAGGAACTTACTCCGCTTCTCACCTCTCCTAACTTTTTTGTACCTTTACTCCTCATCCCCTTCCATCTTGTACCAGCAGTAAGTCCGTCTTTCAAGGAGAATACCTTGGCCCTAGTTTTTTATTCCCTATACCCTCTTTCTAGGTCATGATGCAGCCATTCAACGGTTTTTTTCTTTCTTGAATATTCAGTCCCTGCTTCTGTACTTATTCACCTTCATTAAGACAATGATATGTCTACTCTGTCCTAAGACGTTCCTTTTGTAAACTTCTGTACTAATATTACATCACAAGGTTCTTATTCCTTTTTCGTCACTTTCTCTCTCAATTTATCACCAAGTCATTCTTTTGCCTCTTATACTATAGAATTTGTCGTTAATTATTCTGTTCTTAACCATTATCAACAATCACCTTAAAAGCAGCTTCACTCTGGGTTTGGTGACACAAACAACTGGAATCTTCTCTCATCTCTGAGTTTGACTCCTCTGTGGAGAGCTGGCTACATTTTTATCTTGAGCTCCCTGAAAAAACAAAGAACGAAAAAATTCTCTAAAACTTTTTATTTTCTTCCTTTTCTCCAGATCTCCTCTCTACCTTTGGTAGTTTATTAACTTCTGAAAACTTGACTATTCCTTCTTGACAAACGATTTCCCAGCCTGAATCTGTAACAGCTTCTTACCGCTCAGTTTGTTTTTTCAACCACCTCGTGTTCCTCTGCACTCTAATGCCCCATGGGCATTGTAAACGTAACAAACTTTCTTACCCCATCAGGCTAGCCCCTCTTTTTGATTTTAATGTTTCTCATAATGGCATAAATCCCTACCTTAATCAGGTTTGAATATTATATTTATTTTCTTTCCTCTTCTACTTCACTATCTATGTGCTGTTGGTTACTAAGGCCTAACAGTTCTATCTCTGTTACACACTCATATTTCCATGTATCTCCTCCTTTCTCTTCTCATTGTCACTGCTTTAGGCCCTTATCAGCTCTTTTCACAATCAGTCCCATGTTTAATAAGTTGTTCTCTCCTCCATTCTTTCCTATATATTACTATCTGATTAATTTTTCAAAAGGATATTTAATCCAGTTACTCTCCTGCTCAAAACCTCCCTAGCTCTCAATTTCCTAATGAGCAACAGGTGAAGAAGCGCCACAAAGTGGCTCTCATCTACCTTGCCAGCATAATCACCTACGATCTGCACTTGAACTGAATTGTTTCCTGAATATGTTGTACAATTTCCTCTTATGCAGCTCATAGTATACTACTTACTCAGCCTGAGTGCCTTCTTTCTTTCTCTGTAAGTCATGACACAGCCTAAACTGAACTACTTTATTTAAGAAGTACATTCTAATTCACTCATTCACCTATTCCTGAACTCCCCTGATATGTACTAATGACACAGTGTAATATAAGCATGGTTTCTTCCCTCGAGAGGGAACTGCCGAATCACTTGTGTGCAATGTTACTCTATCTGAGTTTCTGTAACATACTATCTTTCCCATGGTATTAATTCCACTAAAAATATCATTATGGCTGCTTGTATATAAATCATAGTTATTTTTCAAATTACCTTCACAACTTTTTTACACAGTATTCAAGAAAGATCTGTGCTATGATTAAGTTAATGAAATTTAAATAAATGACAATCATATTCCACTTATTTTTTAGCAATCTGGCAGAGCATTTTTCTGAGCTTAACTCTCAAGTGTGTGAATATGTTCCCCTTAAATGACTAAAGACATTAAAATTATTTCTGGATCTCTATTTTCTCCAAATGTGTTGTGACTCTTTCTAAAACTTACATGTTACTGATGTTACTGAAACTTACAGGGTTGCTAAATACAAAACTTTGTGGAAAACAAGTAAATGTTAATGTGACCAGTATGTTTAGTTTTCCAGCCTGCTACTCCCCGATTTCTGACTGTCACAAAGTCATACACTGATTGAGTTGTTAATAGATCTGAGAACCGAAAAGAGAAAAGCAGACAATTCTTATTTTTTATTACAGTTTATATTCAATATTTTTCTTGTATTAGTTTCGGGTGGAAAAGCAGGCAATTATTAGTAAGTCTTACTTTTTAAAGATTAGAGTTTAGAGTACACAGTATTTCTTTCAATTATCCTATGCAGATTCATTATTTTCTTACATGAAACTACCTTACATGACCTATGAAAGTAGTTTTAAAAATACAATAAAAGAAGTATAAAAGAAAGCTATTCACTTTGACTTCATCAGGACCTAATCACATCTAGTGAGTTTAAAAACAGGTTGATTTATCAAGAGAAATGTACTTGCCCTCACATCTAAAACTTGTCTCTCTACTTGCAGATGGAGCCTTATGGTTGATCAACCTTGTAGCTTTTCCAGTTTCTCTAATCTCATTCACAGATGTAAGAATATGGATAGCATAAGTATACAGCCATAAAGCTAAAGCCAAATCAACTAAATTTTCACAGTAGTCCCAGCCAGGAAGACAGGCCATCCTCTCCCACCTGACGACAGTGTGGGTGCCCAGGTAGCGCTCAGTACATCTGTCTATAGGAGGACCGTTCTTCCCCCTCCCAGAGACTCTGACTCAGCAAAGAGCCATGGACTAATGTTCTTTGTGAGAAATCCAGTAACCAGTTTAGACGCCTCTGCACCCCAGGTGAGCATAACACCAGCCTCATCAAAGCCAGCAGGAAAATTCATGACATTCCCTCCCTCACATTACTTCCTTCCACCAGCTCAGCACCACACCCTTAGCGGAAAAACACTAGTTCCCTGCTGCTCCCTGGGAAGGGATAGAGAAGGCTTGACCTCACATTCATTCGTCAAACTTTTCAGGGGGCTGTCCAAGGGACTGGTGTCTGTCTCACCCAACTGAGACCACTGAAGAAGCCCAGCAGACTCTGGAAGTTGAGTGGTTTGCAGCAGCTCCAGAGAACCTGCAGTACTGCAGATAGACACCAGAGGGAACAAGAGATAGCAAACTCCTAAAAACAAAACAAAACAAAACAAAAAAACACCACATCCCTCTAATTTGAAATTAAATCCAGAGAAGACACAGCCACAGAAAAGATTTGAGAGGCCCCTAGAATCTCAGGTAAATGAAAATTAAAAGGACAATGAGACATTACTGCGTACCTGTTTGAATGGCCAAAATCTGAAACTGACAACAACAAATGCTGATGAGGATGTGGAGCAACAGGACCTCTCATTCACTGCTGGGGAGAGCGGACAGCACAAAACGATGAGCCACTCTGAAGCTGGTGAAGCAGTTACTTACAAAACTGAACATACGTACACTTATCATACGACTCAGCCGCCATGCTACTTGATTTACCCAAAGGAGCTGATAACTGGTATCTAGACAAGAACCTGCACAAGGATGTGTATAGCAGTTTTCATCATAATTGCCAAAACTTGGAAGCAACCGAGATGTGCTTCAGTAAGTAAATGGATAAATAAACTGTAGCACATCTAGGCAATGAAAAATTATTCAGCTCTAGTCTAAGGAATGAGCTATCAAGCCATGAAAAGTCATGGAGGAAGCTTAAAGCATATTAGTAACTGAATGAAACCAATCTGAAAAGGCTGCATACTGCATGATTCCAACTCAGTGAAAACTCTGGAAAAGGAAAAACTATAGAGCCTGAAAAGATCAGTGATTTCCAAGTATTGGAGGAAGGGGGAGGGAGGAGGTGGAGGCATGTGTGGGCAGAGCACAGAGAATTTTAGGCAGTGAAAATGTCTATATTATAGTATAATGATGCGTGATGTCATTAGGCATTTGTCCAAATCTATAGATATACAACACCTGGAGTGGACCCTAGTGCAACCGATGGACTGTAGGTGATGTGTCGATCATTGTAGGTTCATTCATCAGTTGTGCTAACAAATGTGCCACATTTGTGGTGAAGGTTGACAAGGAGGGGCCAATGCATGAGTGAGACAAAGGAGT
Organism: Carollia perspicillata; assembly: GCA_004027735.1. Classification (NCBI taxonomy): domain Eukaryota; kingdom Metazoa; phylum Chordata; class Mammalia; order Chiroptera; family Phyllostomidae; genus Carollia; species Carollia perspicillata. Next base: position 8,594 of record PVKM010029600.1, on the reverse strand, counting down.
AATAGGAAATCTCTGTGCCTTCTCATTTCGCTGCGAACCTAACATTACTCTAGAAAAATAAAGTTTTTAAAAAATATACTTGTAAAAATACATTAGTTAGTACACAATATAAAAAGATATAATTTGTGACATCAACAACTTAAAATGTGGGGGAGACTACAACTATAGAGTTTTACATGCAACTGAAGTTGCTATCAGCTTAAAACCAATTACTATAACTTTATGATGTCTTATGTAGCCCCATGGTAAATGCAAAGAAAATACCTATGGCACACACAGAAAAAGAAAATGAGAAGAGAATCAAAGCATGTCAATGTAAAGAAAAATCAATGAATCACAAAGGAAGGTAGTGAGAAGCAAGAAAGACAAAAAAGCTACGAGAGACAAAACAATGATCAAAATAATAATAGTAAGTCTTTCTCTATCAGTAATTACCTTAATGACATTAAAAAATATCTACATCTGTTCCCAGGTAACAAAGATATTTTCCTGGATTTTCTTCTAGAAGTCTTGTTGGTTTAGCTTTTAAGTTTGTGTGTATAACCCACCCTTACTCCAGATTACACCTTATTTTTCAAACTTTATTGTTAATTTTCTCCTATTTTTCCATGTATTACATTCTTATATAGCTGTATTATACATGCACAAGCAATCCAAATCAAACCCCTTTTGGAAATGACCCAGAATCTAAATAAAGCATTACTTCAGTGCATCTCTGAAAAGAGTTTTTTACAATTGAGAACAATAGCACTTACACGAGTTTAAATGTACCAAATATCTGAATGGGGGTGCCACCTTTTCTCCCAGGCCGTGAACTGACGGGGAGGCAAGGCAAGGGCCTAGTCATCCTATTACATGTGTTGGTTCCTGTTCAGTTCCCCCTTTTCTCCTGTTTCCCCAAATGGGCCGTGATCTTTCCTGGACACCAGTTTATAGTGTACAAATAAGCAGTACTTAAAGGAAAAGTGGCGTGGGGCTTTGTTCTCACGCCATTTATTCTAACCAGAACCACTGAAATCCAAGGGTGTCTGGTGAGACTTCAGGGAATTACTTCTGCTTTCTGTTGGAGGAGGGAGGAGAGCTGGAAGAGCTGCAGGCCCACTGGTTCCTGGCAGGGGGGGGATCAGGGTGTAGTAAGTGGTACCCTTCTTTGTCTCCCAGTGCATATGAGCTACCAACACTCAAGAATAAGATACCTGACCTGTATTCCCAGAAATATTAGTTCTAGGCTTCTTTCTAACGGAACACCTTTTTTTCAATCAGGCGTTATTGCTTTTTTTTTCCATTTGAAGCATTATTGATTATCTTCTATGTTCTTGGTATTGTTGGATGTGTTAGCGATAAAGAAGGCAATAGACGTGGACCTGGAGATGAAACTGTTAACATTGAAACAACAGCATTCATCAGCCATCCTTTCGCACACCGCAAGTCAGTCACTTAGCTTTTGAGAAGTGAGTATCACTCTTCGAAGGTACCAGATAGGTGAAAGATGTTTCAGGTAATGAAATGACGTGAACCTAACAGTGGAGGTTCCCCTCAGTCTATGAGGGAAAAACTGTGAAACCACACAGGAAGAACAAAATTAGTCCCTTGAGTTCTGATCTCTCTTATCCCAGGGGGGAAAATATTTCAAATTTGCTTAAGCAAAAATATATTGGGGAATATAAAAGTGACAAAGACATTTCAAAGTGCTATAACCCAAGTAGCAATATGTCTCATATATTACTTTGCACTTAATTCCAATCAGCAAAACAATACAGTATGTGTGAATACTATTAAAAATCTCAGTGTTTTTATTAAAGGTTAATAATGTCCAAAGCAGCCACTGAAAACAAAGATCCAAATTTTGAGGAAAATGAACAACTGTAAAACTACTTTTGCCCACTCCTCTCTATACAATTTTAATTTGTCAAATATACGTGAAAAATGAAATATAGCGCCATGGGTACCTTCAGGCACAGCCCATCATCACTCCTGCCATGACTTACCTTGTCACCAGTGTGTAGCCGTCTCCTGGCTGCCACTCTGGTGCAGCTGGTTTGACAGAGATTAGTGACAGTGGAATCTAACCGTCAGAGACCAAGAATGCAGTGATGTTCAGCTGCAGGAGCGAGTCTAAAGCAGAGAACACTGGGAATCACGGCTATAGCTCTCAAATCTTAGAGCCCACTGTGTATAAAATCATCCAGCAAGAAAGAGAAGTGCTTAATCTGTCCTTATTATTGAAAATGCATCTGCCCTTAAATAATGCCTCGAAATTTTACCAGTGGTATCTACAGATTATATCTTGTTTGGAATTCACCTATTTGCTCACAAATAAAATTTTGAATTGAAACCTAATGATAACACATTATTTTTTTCCCACTTTTATTGACGTATACTTGACAAATTAAAATTGTACATGGGGTGGGCAAAAGTAGGTTTACAGCTGTTCATATAAAAAACATGCAGGTTATAATTACTACAATAGCTTTATTAACTGAAAAGAATGTCATAATGCAACCATAAACCTACTTTTGCCAACACCTGTATTTAAGCTATACAAAAGGAATACGTTTTTTTAAGATTTTATTTATTTGATTATTTTTACAGAGCAGGAAAAGGAAGGAGAGAAACTCAATGTGTGTTTATCTCTCATGGGCCCCCCACTGGGGACCTGGCCCACAACCCAGGCATGTGCCCTGACTAGGAATCGAACCAGTGACCCTTTCACTCACAGCCTGTCACTCAGGCCACTGAGCCACATCAGCCAGGGCCAAAATGAATAAGTTTTGATTATAGTTTTTTAGAAGGTCACTTCTTCAGAACAAACATATGATCAAATGCCAAAAAGAATAAGTAATTGGTAACAAAAATGCTAAAAGAAAACGTAAAATCTATTTAATATTTAACTATCTTAGAACTTCCAAGTTTTGGTGGAAATTGACACCAAAAATATGCAATAAACAAGCTATCACCAGAAAATAATGTGATACAACAGCTATCTCACAGAGCTTGGAGAAGAGCACACCATCTTTCCATCAGTACCAACCCATTCACATGCCTCAGAATGCAATAATTGATATATTTAGAATAGCACAAAAATGCACATTCTTAATACACTGACAACAGTTACAGAAAAGAAAATATACAGGCCTCACATTTTCCTGTGCTTTTCCTTTATTCACGGTCCTTTCTCCCATCATTAAATTGAAGCTATTCCTCTTAAAGTACTCGGAATAACAGATAAATGAGGAACTGTGGCATGAATATCAATATTAATATTTATTTCACATGAATATTTTCCAAAAGAAGAGCAATGAATTATCTAGAGTTTCTTCAAAGTCTTAGCAGAAGTGCGTTACATGGCAATTGCTTATTAACTTTAATAATAGTCAGTCCAAAGCACAAAATCTCAAAACATTTCTATTTGGTGGTGAAATGGTTTTTTATTTCAGCAGTTATTTATGAACCACGTGACTCTAATGGAAGGCATTGAAATTATTTTTATCCACTGCACTGGCAAAAATGCTCATGAGGCCAGAGAAAGTATAATGGCAACCCTTTTTTCTAAAAAAAAAACCAGGATAGATAACTAAAATCAAAGTGTCTATTAAAAACAGAAAAAAATTAAAAATAACATCTCTATTAGGTTTAACTAGCAACATGATTTCATGTACCAAGAACATCTCTAAAAGCTGGAGGTCCAACGGTGAGCAGGGCACTTTGCCCTGGACTGTTAGTCTCCAGTGAAAGACACAGGCAGGGCCTGATGCCACCACTGAGAAGTAAGGATGCAGCCGGAGAGCTCGCCATGGACGACCACGTGCCAGGTTTACAAAATCAGGAAAGACTTCTTGACCTCACACCTAAGTAGAAACCTTAAGGAAAGTAAGGTTAGGTAGGTTAAAGTCCATAGAATCAGGATGTTTTGACAAACAACAAATACCAAACACTAACAGAGTAGCTATAAATATTAGGAATTGCAGTGTTCCCAAATAGTCAATCATTGCATATGGTGGTACTGACTATAGTTATGTCCAGTTTATGAACTATTTTAAGCATTAAAATGGAAGTAATTGTATTGAATAATACAATTATGAATAAGACAATAATGCCATTATTGTAATACAATTATTCTAATTATGAAATAATGATACAAGTATTCCAGTCACGATGGAAATCATTGAATTTGTATTATGCTCACTTAAGCAAGGTGTGTGTTTCCCGGAATTCACTTCTCTGCAGAGTTCTGAGTTAGGAGTGCCAGAAAAGCACATTTGGAGTGAGTTTAGGAAGGTGAGGTGGACCTGAGGCATCCATATACTTTGCTCATGGGGAAGGCAGTGAATTGTTCCGCATGCATGTTTGTGGTTCCTGATCTGCTGCCCCCTCTGCCCGCCCGCACCCCATTGGCGTGGACCAGCAGCTAGGCCATAGCTCCTACTGCTCCCAGTAGTTCTTTATCAACTTCTCCAGCTCCTGAGACAAGTGTGCCTTTTGCTGTGAAGGGCAGACCCTTGCTTCTCTTTGCAGGTCATCTCCATCATCAAAGTTGGAGGTGTGGAGGCCACAAGAAACCAGTGTTTGCTGCAGTCCAGCCTCATCTGTCTCAGCTCATCCTTGTCGGTTCTAGGTTATTCTGCTCCTCCTGTTCTTTCTTCTAGACTGCGTGCCTGACTGGCTCTTCCACCAATCACAGAACAACAGCTTCTTACCCTGCTTTCTCAATTGCATAGGATCAAATTCTTATAATAAATGCCTTCTTATTTTATCCTCTGATGAAGCTCTGATCACCTCGATGATGTTTTTATATCCTGAATAATAACATTGTAAAAAGAATTGTGGCATAATGCCAAGTTAAAACATCAGTACGCAAAATTTATGTAAATTTTAATTTCAGTAGTTTAAATGTAAATGGATCTAAAATTCACCAAAATATTAACTGTGATTTTATTTGGATAAGTGGGACAATGTGTGAATTTTTGTCTTCTTTATATTATTCAGTGTTTCTACCTTTTAAAAATGAACATGCATTCATTTTATAATTTAAATCAGCAAGAATATATAAACTTATTTTTCTAACAGTAAATCTTTGGAGCAAAAAAAAAAAAAGGCATTCACCTAACTGTGTGATTGTAGGTCCTTCTAATTCAGATACATGAATCCTTAGGGGCTTTATAAATGCTGATATTTGAAAACCAGGAGTAGAAAGGGTTGTAAACAATTAAAGCTCTTTTGTCAACATGTTCAACAACAGCTCGGCCACCAGATTTCACGGATGCTGACTTGAAAAAAGGTGTCATATTCCCCAGCACAACTTTATGTATCTTTTTTTATGGAAGGAATTAGAATTAAAAGACTTTTAGGTAAATTTATTTAAATTATATATTCAAAACAGAAATTTAAGTTTTTTGCGAATATATCTACATCTATCTTATGCCAAACACCCACAAACACACACACAAAGGAATTTCTATTTTGAATACCTAACTGCAATTTTGAATAAATTTATTAACCATCTGTGTATGTTTCACTTAAAAATTACACATATACATATACATACACTCACAAATTTTGAACTTTGAAATAGGTACCTTATTTAAGTAAAAATCCTTTGTAGCTTTCTAGCAAGTCATCATAGCAAAGAACTTACATAAAGTTAAGGAAGAGACAGTTTTGTTTTTTAATTTTGCAAATACCGAGGTCCAACTAGATTAAGAAATGAGGTGAGGGTTCTCGTTAACTTTATTACCGACTTTATAAAACATTATAACCAGGTTATTTTCAAAAGTGAGTTTCAAACAGTAAGAAAAGGTGAATATCTAAAGGTATAATACTAACATAAAAAATGAAAGTATCAATATTAACCGGCTATTTTAAAGTTTAAAACCATTCATATTACTCTGGCTAATGTTGATAAATATTGGACTTTAACAACATTATATTTCCCCCTGCTCAATGTAAATCTTTTAATTTAATCTTTTAAAGTCAATATTGTTTATTAAAAATGTTTTGGATTTGCTGAAATTATATTACCCAAGATTAAAGATAAGAAGAGAATCTTAATTATGCTGAGTGAAATAAGCCAGGTGGTGAAAGACAAGTACCATATGATCTCACATTTAACAGGAACCTAAACAACAAAACAAACAAGCAAGAAAAATATAACCAAAGACACTGGAATAGAAAATAGTCTGACAGTAACCAGAGGGGAGAGGTGAGGAAATTTCAGGGAAAAAAGGGAAGGATTATAGGAACAAAAGTATAAAGGACACATGGACAAAAACTAAGGGGAGTGGAAATGGGAGGGAGGTGGGGAGCACTGGGGGGGTGGACTGGGATGGGAGTAAAAGACAGAAAACTGTACTTGAACAACAATTGAAATAAAATTTTTAAAAAAGAAGAGAATCTTAAAAGCAGCAAGAGAAAAGGAGACAGTTACCTACAAAGGAGTTCCCATAAGCCTGTCAGCTGATTTCTCAAAAGAAACCTTTCAGGCAAGAAGGGTCTGGAAAGAAGTATTTGAAGTCATGAAAGGCAAGGACCCACATCTGAGATGACTCTATCCAGCAAAGCTGACATTTAGAATGGAAGGGGAGATAAAGGGCTTCTCGGATAAGGTCAAGTTAAAGGAGTTCATCATCATCAGGCCCATATTATATGAGATGTTAAAGCGTCTTATCTAAGAAAAAGATGATCAAAACTATGAGTGGTAAAATTACAACAAACTCTTAACTACCAACAACTGAACCTAAAAAAGGAAAGCAAACACAAACTAAGCGAACAACTAAAACAGTAACAGAATCACAGAAATGGAGATCACATGGAGGGTTATCAGTGGGGAAGGGGAGGGGGAGAATGGGGGAAAAGGTACAGGGAATAAGAAGCATAAATGGTAGGTACAAAATACACAAGAGGAGGTTAAGAATAATATGGGAAATGGAGAAGCCAAAGAACTTATATGTATGACCCATGGACATGAACTAAGAGGGGAAATGCTGGTGTAAGGGGGCGGGGGTGCAGGACGGAGGGGAATTAACTGGAGAAAGAAAATGGGACAACTGTAATAGCATAATCAATAAAATATGCTTAAAAACACATTAAAAATAATAAAAAAGAAATTAAAATTATGCTTACTTTGGGAGTATTTAAATGGGAATATTCCCTTCATAATAAGTTTTTGAGGTATATAATCACTGTATATTCTCATTTCTGAATGTCTATTATCCAATAAAACACTTTAAAATATAATATAATGATTAAATTAATGGTTTATCAAAAATGCAAAAGTAAAGTAAAAATGTTACTGATAAATCAGGGCACGTGTTTTGAGTTGCCCTGAGAGTGGGGTGCTGGTCTTTGTCTGTTCTATTTAGTGTTATTTTGTTTCCATAGTAGAACCCCTCTTGCCCAATACAATGTGACACATTCGATCTAGTGTTAGGAGTTGAGGAGAATGGCTCTATGCAAGTGTATTTTCTTTGTGTAGAACAAAGTTGCCTTTGGAGGAATGAAACTATAGGCTAGGTCTTTGTAGTAGCACCCTGAAGCCAAAGGAGTAAACCAGGCTGGATCGTAATTACCAATGTGTGTACATCTGATTAGCGGTATTATACATGCCATGTGTGTCTAGCATACTGAAAAGGCACAAATAAGACTAAACTTATGTTACAGGAACACCCCACCCCATGCAGCCATGCACGGCAAGAAGAAATATCTTCACACCAGCAAGTGTGGTTCAGCTGGTTAGGTGTCATACTACAAATAAAAGGTTGCTGGTTGATTCCCGGTCAGGGCACATGCTTTGGTTGCAAGTTTAGTCCCCAGTCTGGGCATGTATTAGAAGGCAGTTCGATGTTTCTCTTCCTCCTTTTTTTCCTCCCTTCTCCTCTCTCTAAAATCAAAAAGTAAAAGTATTATTTAAAAAAAAATAGTCTTCAAATGAGCACTTAAACTGAGACTTCATATATATTTAATTCTTCGATATTAGTAACTAAATATTTGAAACAGTTAACTCTTTTTATTTTATTAAAAATAAGTTTTAACTACCTATTTCAAACCCCTAATATTTTCCTTAAAAGTATTTTAGTTCCTCTTTTACAGGAATAAGCTTGTCACTTGTATTTTAAATATAGATCTATTCACATTACACTCTACAAAATGCCTCCGGTTTGTAGATACTCGCTGACAAAACTTCAATGACTATTCACTACTCAAAAAAACTAAAATGGGACTTCCGGCCAAGATGGAGGCATAGGTGGAAGCACTGTGCCTCCTCTCACAACCAAGATTAAGGACAACTAATGTTTATAAACAATAACACAACCAGAACACAGAAAATTGAAAAGCGGAGGTCCTCGGACATTCAACCCAACCGGTAAGAGGGGCGGAGTCCGCAGGCGGCGGAGAGAGAAAGCGGCAGGAAAACGTGGTGGCTGCCAGGCTCGGGAGCGCCGGGCGGCGTACGTGGCGCGGAGCTTGCAGACCCCAGACGCAGGGAGGAGACGGGAGGAGACGGGAGGAGACGAGCAGAGCACGCAAGGCACACAGGGCAGTTAGCCAACTGTGGACACATATTCGCGTGCAGATAAACTAGGCAAGACTGGGCAGTG